>SNQJ01S0017278.1:108155-138969 GCA_010110895.2 Picea sitchensis
CATCATAGAGTCTGCTTATATAGGTTAAGAGGAGATTAACCTCTTGAGTTATCTTTAGAACAAGTTGGGAACTTCCTCCTCAGATCAGGGATCTCTTGATGAAACCAAGAATTCGAACACAACTACCTCCTAATCTCAAAAGATCCTCCCCTTATTCTCCTCAACGGGCCAACTACTGCCTCAGATTAGGGAGCGCTCCCTTAGAAGGGGCATCAGATCGTTGTAGCGCTCCCTGGTAAGCTTTTGGAGGGCGCCAGCGCTCCCAAGATGAGAAACGCTCCTTCAGAGGGGCAGGGGATCATTATAACACTCCCTGAAGCCTTATAGGGGAGTGTCATCGCTCCTAGAGCTGATATAGGGGAGCGCTCCCCCTCAGAACCTTTGTTTCAAAGATCTCTTCAGGTGTTAAGAGTTATTTGACTTCAGTAAACCAGTTCTTCTTCTCCAAATCAAGCACATGAGATGTTTTAAGTGTCTCCTTAGTGTCGTCAGCATGGGAATATGCTCAAACATCATTTGTGACACTTGTGACCAACTTGCGACACTTGCGAAAGTTGTAAGGAAGATGCGACACTTACGACGATTAAGAGGAACATGCGACACTTATCCAGCTGAGTAATTTTGACGTGTAACACCTGTGTCCTGCCAAGTGGTGCTCTTGGTGGTGGCACAAGGTAGTTAAACTTGGAAAAGAAGTTAGTTGTATCGGGCCCGCATTAAATTTGATCATGATCTATCAAGATCGATGGTCAAGAGGCATTGCGGAGGTCAAAGTTGGGCATCAGATAATTCTATAAGGCGTTCCCACAATCCAAACTATAGTGTCCTATAAGGGGTATGTGTCAGTGTGGGGAAAATTGTGGAATGATCGGCAAGTTACTCCAAAACCTCCAACCCATGTCCCTGCAATTTGAAAAGTACTAAATTTGATGTGACATTTTCGACATTTATTAGTTCGAGCATGGAAACCGTTGGCCCCAGTGGATGCATGGCACCCAATTGTGAAGTCTGGAGACTTGAAACTCTAGAAGAAATCGTGCATGAAGGAATGTGGACCGCATATTCGTCGTTCTTCACATGTTCTACAGTTCGTTGTTTTTTTATGTCGAGACACGCGGAAAAAGGGAAACCTCTGAAGACCAGAGTCCCAAGTTTCAAGGCTCTAGATAAGTGCCCAAATCATAAGCATTGGGTCACAACCATGGTACCATGCGAACCAAGGGCTGAAGAAAAAAAGGGGATAGTGCCTGAAAGTTGTTGTAGAACAGAGCGGGGCTTAGAGATAAAATCCCAAGGGGTTCTTGACCGACCAAGACCCACAAAAAATGGAATCTGATATTGTTTTTGTTGAATTATATTGGGTTATTAGGGAAAATTATTAACGTCTATTATCCTGACAAAATTTTGGTTGACTACACATTTTTTAGAGTTAACAATTGTCAGAACCGAACTGAATTGTCGCATAGTGCAGAAAAATGGGGAAGGCACAGGGTGCTTATAGTTCGGAAAATGAAGTTGGAGGAATGGATGTCCATTTAGTATTTGAACGAATGAACTCCAATGGGAATGGAGAAGGGATAGATAAATAAGGAAACGTGATGAGAATCATTGAAAAGTTGTAGAAATATGTCCAAACTCACCAAGTAGATAACAAAAATCTCATGAAAGTTGGGGAGCAACAGGGAGAATTTAACATAAATTTGATGTAGATCCTAGAAAGAATAGAAAATAAATTGGATAAAGAGAGTGGCTCAAGCAAATAAGAATGTCACAGAAGAACAAAAAGTGATAGTAGACATCATCGACACTCCTCGAGGAATTCCAATATTAGAGTACACATTAGCTCAAGTCTATCCCCTGATAGAAAGCATAAGAGGTCTAGGGAGGATGAGCTACGAGGAGAAATGAAAAAATTCAAACCTCCTACATTTGATGGGGATCACAAGAAGGAGTAAGATGCAGAGACATGGCTACTGGGCATGAGAAAGTATTTTCAATTTCATAATTATTCTTCTCATGCAAAGGGAAGAACTTCCATCTATCAACTCAAAGGTAAGGCATCCATGTGGTGGGATCAGCTTGTGCAGGTCAAACACATTAAAGAGAAAGATGTTACTTGGAGGGAATTCAAGAAGTATTTTGAAAAGAAATACTTGACTAAGAGGTACCATGATAAGAAAATGAAATATTTCTTTGAACTCAAGCTGGGAAGTATGTCCATTGATGAGTATGAAAGAAGGTTTTTAGAATTGTTGAAGTATGTCTCTTTCATCAAGGATGAGAGAGTCAATATTTAGAGGTATTTGAGTGGATTTCCACCATCCATCAATGAAAAAATACAATATGATGATCCCAAAACATTGGAGGAGACCATAAAGTGAGATAAGTGCCTATATGATCAGCAAAAAGCAAGGCCAACTTTCCAAAAATCTTGGGAAGACAAGAAGAAATTCAATAAGGATCAGAGGAAGAAGGGAATTAAGCCACCATTCTTCAAAAATAATCCTCAAGGACAACCAAATTCTAGAGAACCCAAAATGATTAAGATAGGTGGTCAAAGGCCAAGGCAACCACCTATTCAATGTTGGGGTTGTAAGGGTGATCATATGTTTAGAGATTGTCCTCATAGAAGTGATAGAGTGAGAGTTATTCACAATGTTCAGCGAGCTGAAATAGTGGGGGAAATGGGAAGAAATATACCAAGGATCTATGCAGCCTTGGACAACAAGAAAGAAGAGTATCAATCACATATGATTGAGGTGGAAGGTATGATCAACAACCAAACCATTAATATTTTAATTGATTTAGGATATAGTCATAGTTATATAGATCCTAAGATGGTGGAAAGTTTGCATTTTCCAAGAAACAAGCATGGAAAATCTTGGTTGGTGTAGCTGGCTACTGGAGCCAAATGAAAAGTGAATGAGATGGTTAAGTCATGTCTTATGGACATGAGTGGATTGAGCACAAGAGAAGATTTGAACATATTTCCTTTAGGATATTATGTTTGCCTAATTGGTATGGATTGGTTAGACCAACACCATGCCATCTTAGACTGTCATAACAAGGAATTCACTTTCCTAGATGGGTAAGGAAATCAGAGAGCAATCCGGGGAATTCCTAGGGTAGTTACTATTAGAGAAATCTCAGCAATGCAGTTGAATAAATACTACAGGAAAGGTTGTCAAATATTTGCAGCCCATATGGAGGAAGCATCTAAGGATAAGGTGTCAAATTTGGAAGATCATGCAGTCCTAGAAG
The DNA here is from genome assembly GCA_010110895.2 of Picea sitchensis. Lineage (NCBI taxonomy): Eukaryota > Viridiplantae > Streptophyta > Pinopsida > Pinales > Pinaceae > Picea > Picea sitchensis. The sequence continues at coordinate 111,417 of SNQJ01S0017278.1, forward strand.
ATTTTGAATATGCTTTCAAGGAGGTACTAGGACCACCTCCAAAGAGAGATATTGATTTCCCTATAAATTTAATGCCTGGAGAAGTTCCAGTGTCAAAGACTCCTTACAGGATGAGTACACCCGAACTGAAGGAGTTGAAAATGCAACTTGAAGAACTTCTAAAGAAGGGTTATATACACCCAAGTGTGTCACCTTGGGGTGACCCAATATTATTTGTGAAAAAGAAATATGGGATGTTGAGATTGTGCATTGAATTCAGACAGTTGAATAAATTAACTATAAAGAACAAGTATCCTCTTCCGAGTATTTATGATCTCTTTGATCAATTGAAGGATGCAAAGATATTTTCCAAGATAGATCTTAGGTCAGGATATCATCAGGTAAGGATTAAAGAGGAAGATATTAGAAAGACCGCATTCCATACAAGGTATGGTCATTATGAGTTCACAGTAGTGCCATTTGGGTTGTCAAATGCACCACATGTTTTCATGTGCTTAATGAATGGTGTTTTCCGAGAATATTTAGACAAGTTTGTCATTTTTTTTTTCTAGATGAAATTCTTGTATATTCCAAGTCAGAAGAAGAGCATGTGCATAATTTGAGGATGGTGTTGCAAGTTCTAAGAGAACATCAATTGTATGCCAAATTGAGCAAGTGCTCATTTTATCAAAACATAATTCACTACTTGGGGCATATCGTTTCAAAGGATGGGATAACAGTGGATCCTGAGAAGATAGAATCCATTAGAGAATGGTCAACACCAAATAATGTGACATAAGTCAGATCCTTCATGGGTCTAGCTCGCTATTACAGAAGTTTCATTTCAGGGTTTTCAAGAATAGATCACCCCATCACTTCCTTGCAAAGGAAGGGGAAGAAGTTTCAATGGACATAAGAATGTGAAAAGAGGTTCCACCAATTGAAGCATTTATTAACCAATTCTCCAATTTTGATGATCGAAGATCCAAATGAAGACTTCATTGTATGCATAGATGCATGTAAAGAAGGAATGGGTGGAGTCCTTAGTCAAAATGGGTTTGGTGTATGTTATGAATCAAGGAAGTTGAAGGAGCATGAAAGGCTCTATGCCACCCATGATTTGGAGTTGGCAGACATAGTGCACACCTTGAAGAAGTGGAAGCACTACCTCATGGGAAAGAGTTTTGAGTTGAGGACAAACCATAATGTTCTAAAGTATTTGTTTGATCAACCAACTCTAAATTCCAGGCAAAGCATATGGTTAGATTTTCTCAGTGAATATGACTTTGACATAAATAATATCAAGGGGAAAGAGAACAAAGTGGTTGATGCACTCAACATAAGGGTGCATGAGTTGCATGCTACAACCATTATCATGTACCCGTCATATTTGAAAGACAAATTTGTAGAGGCTGCAAAATCAGATTTGCAGTATATGGAATTGGTAACAAAATTGTGAGCAAGGTAAAATGCAACAGAAGGTTGAGGATTGTGAATTGGGAATTGATGGAATCCTCTTGACAAAAATAGAGTTTATGTACCCAAATATTCTTAATTGAGGAGTTTTGTTTTAAAAGAGATGCATAATGTGCCTTATGCAGGACACCCAGGATATCATAAAACAATTTCAGCAGTCAAAAGCCAATATTATTGGTGGGGCATGAAGAGGAAGATTGTTGATTTTATTGCTAGATGCTTGGAATGTCAAAGGTTCAAGACTGATCATCAACACATGACTGGGTTACTACAACCATTACCCATTCATGAGTGGAAATAGGAAGTGGTGACAATGGATTTCATCACAGGATTGCCTAGAACAAACAAGTATCATGATGCAATCATGGTAGCAGTGGACAAGCTTACTAAACCTACCCATTTCATTCCTATTAAGACTAATCATAAAGAAACTAATGTTGCTAATATTTATATGAAGGAATTAGCATGCTTGCATGGCATACCCAAGACAATTGTGTCTAACAGAGACCCAAATTTTACATCAAATTTCTAGAAGGAGTTATTCAAAGGATTCAGAACGAATCTGAACTTCAACACTGCTTATCATCTTGAGTCTAATGGGAAGACAGAGAGGGTGAACCAAGTGATAGAATATATGATAAGAATGCATGTGATGGACAAGAAATCTAAATGGGAGGATTATATACACTTAGTAGAAATTTTCTACAACAATGGGTATCAAGCATCACTAAAGATGAGCCCATTTGAAGCACTTTATGGAAGAAAGTGAAACACCCCAGTAAGATGGGACAACCCAACTGATAGGGAAGTGGTTGGGCTAGAGTTTCTCAAGGAAATGGAAGAACAAATGTTGAAGATTAAATAGAATTTGAAGGCTGGCCAAGACAAGAATAAAAGTTAAGCTGATAAGAAGAGAACTCACATGGAATTTAATGTAGGGGATCATGTATTCCTGAGAGTGAAGGCCAACAGAAGTTCCCTGAAGTTGGGAAATTGTTCAAAGCTGGTAACTTGGTGTTGTGGGTCATTTTAAATCCTAGAGAGGATTGGCCCAGTAGCATATAGGATTTCATTTTCTGCATGCATGTCTATACATAATGTATTTTGTGTGTCATTTATTAAGAAATATGTACCTGATTCTAACCATGTTATTGATTTGAATGTGATTCAGGTGGAGCATGAAAGTTATTTTCAGGTGCATCTGGTGCGTTTATTGGATCGTAAAATCAAGAAGCTCTGGAATTGAGCCATATGGATTGTAAAAGTTCAGTGGACCTGGTACGGTCCTGAGGACGCAACATGGGAGCATGAAGATGTTATGCGGGCATAGTACTCACATATTTTTGAAGATTTTGGAATCTTGTTGTTGTTGTGTAAGTAAGTTGCACTGAGGACAATGAAAAAATAAGGGGAGGGGGTTGCAACATCCTAAGACTGAGCCCCTGCTGAATTTTAATTATGTTTATAGGCTGGTGAGCCAAGTGTTTATAAAATGAAGACTTATATTTTTATTAGGCCAAAGAGCCTATATGCTTAAGGCCATGACCCTAATTTTGTATATGTAAATACACATATCATTAATAAAATTACATTGCTGCGTGTAGACCGACCATGAAGAAATATTTATGGGGACCTAAACTCCACTAGGTAGGGTAAGGGAGGGGGATAAGTGTCTAGGCATAGGGGCTAATCTAGAGGGCGTAACTCTATGGGGATAATATTTAATTATTATTTCCTAAAGGCTAAGGTGGACATGATTGATGTTGTCCTAAGTTCCTGGAAAGGGAACGAGTGCTAAGTTGAACTCATGCAGCTGCAAGAAGACATGTGTCAACCTGGGCACATGCAGTTAAAGTTGGGAAATCCAGCTCATTGGGTATTTTCTTCCCATTCTAGAATTGCTCCCCATCCTTACATCGGGACAAGTCTTGAGTTTCCTCAAAACCCTTACGAGTCTCTGGAATTATTTCACCCTTCTCGATTCATCCAGGGATTCATGCTCATACATGTACCTTGCCTAAGTTGTGTTGTGCCTTAATGGTTTTTTGTTGCTACCATCACCTGAGCTATACCAAGACTTGTTGTTTCCATCTCCCTTACTGGATTTGACTTAGAAGTTGGACTGAAGAAGTAATCTTCTAGGCCTTTGGTTTGAAGAGACAGGTTGTCAGGCCCATGGATTGAAGAAGTAGGTTGTCAGGCCTGCAAGAAACATTCTCCAGGTGAGAGAGGTTGTTGGTGAAGTGATTTTCCATAGGGAGCCCAACTAAAACTATAGTTCTATGAGAATTCTTGTCTGGTCTATTGTTGAAGCACCGGAAAGGAAGTGGGGCAGTTGAAGGACTGTTGAGAAGAGAAGGGGCACACTTCCTGGGGTGGGACAGACATGTGGGGAATGAGAGGTTGTAGGTTGTTAGTGTGAGTTGGGCATGGGAGATAATCCTTCCTATTGATTGTGAGACTTTCTTATTTCCCTTGCCAAGCCTAGAAATCCCTTGCCCGGTGGATTTTAGTCCCAGCTCGAGGGTGACCCATTGTTGAGTGTGATGAGTAGCATGGTCTAAGGCTGAGAGGTTTGTGGAAGGTCTACACGCAATTTTGTGGTCATCTATTGAAAGGTAAGTGCCAAATATTTTTTAATTGTATGTTGTGTAATTGTACATGTGTTATAACTTGATGAGTTACGCCTGGATATATCAGCTATTTTGTGTGTGTATGCTTATTTCTATTTCTGCATTGATCTGTGTATGGTTAGAATATGTCGTCTGTATACATATATTGTCAGTATGTTTTTCCACGTGAATAAGTGAAATGAACATAATGTTGTAACTATTAATTGTGTTAGATATGCATGCATATAAATTCACAAAATGATATCAAAGCTAAGTGAAACATCCAAGAAGTGGCATTGCCCGTCCTGTTGGTGGATGGGGATGTAATACTAACAAAATAACAAAAGGTGCGCTGAAAATAAATTTCATAATATTCAATAATATTTGACACTATCCACATCTATAAAACATCATCCTTAATACTTCAACATGATCCTTCAATAAACTAAACATTGTCCAATAATCCAAGTAAACCTCCAAAAAATTATGAATGAAGTCCTTAAAGGATGCTACTACTACTCTTGAAAAAATTGTAGGTGCATTCTTCAACCCAAATGGCATAACTGTATACTGAAATGATCCCCATTCTATAGAAAATATGGTCTTATGTCTACCTTCTAGTGCTATCCTAATATGATGATTGTTGGATTACTGAGAGGGGGGGTGAATCAATAATAGATAAATTTAATCCTTTTTAACCATATAATCCAAGTGTTATATCAATTTATCATTATCATCCAATAACTACAGAGTAAATAAGCAATGAAAAAATGAACAATCATATACATACACAGTACACCAGTGTTTTACATGGAAACCCAAAGCAGGAGAAAACCACAGAATGTTTTTTCTTATATGTCTTGAAGAATTACATTCATTGGAAGCACCAAATTCCTTTGTTTTCTAGCTACAACTGGAAGGAGGCTCCAACCCCCTTGTTTCTCAAGCTACAACCTGAGTGAATCTCCAACTCCCCTATTCTCTAGATACAAATAGAAGGAGGCTACAACCCCCTATGTTCTCTGGATACAACCGGAAGGTGGCTACAACCACCTGTCCTTGCCCCGTCCAACCGCCCTGAAGTAGAAGTAGAATGATGGAACCACTTTCACACTATCACTTTGAGATATACCGTTGTAAACTTGTACCAATAAACTTGAACCATGCATAAACCTATATGTCAACCTATAATCAACCTGTACCAACAGTTATTTCCTTTCTACATTGATCTATGTATGGTTAGAATATGTCATCTGTATGCATATATTGTCAGTGTGTTTTAATGATTATTTCCACATGAATAAGTGAAATGAACAGAATGTTGTAACTGCTAATTGTGTTAGATATGCATGCATATAAATTCACAAAATGATATCAGAGCTAAGTGAAACATCCAAGAAGTGGTGTTGCCCGTCCTGTTGGTGGATGGGGACATAACACTAACAAAATAACAAAAGGTGCGCTGGAAATGATTTTCGTAATATTTAATAATATTTGACACTATCTACATATATAAAACATCATCCTTAATACTTCAACATGATCCTTCAATAAACTAAACATTGTCCAATAATCCAAGTAAACCTCCAAAAAATTATGAATGAAGTCCTTAAAGGATGCTACTAGTACTCTTGAAAAAATTGCAGGTGCATTCTTCAACCCAAATGGCATAATTGTATACTGAAATGATCCCCATTCTATAGAAAATATGGTCTTATGTCTACTTTCTGGTGCTATCCTAATATGATGATTGTTGGATTACTGAGAGGGGGGGTGAATCAATAATATAGCAATTCAATCCTTTTTAACCATATAATCCAAGTGTTATATTAATTTATCATTATCATCCAATAATTACAGAGTAAATAAGCAATGAAAAAATGAACAATCATACACATACACAATACACTAGTGTTTTATGTGGAAACCCAAAGCAGGATAAAACCACAGAATGATTTTTCTTATATGTCTTGAATAATTACATTCATTGGAAGCACCAACTTCCTTTTTTTTCCAGCTGCAACTGGAAGGAGGCTCTAACTCCCTTGTTTCTCAGGCTGCAACATGAGGGAAGCTCCAACTCCCCTATTCTCTGGCTAAAACTAGAAGGAGGATACAACCCTCTATGTTCTCCAACTACAACCAGAAGGTGTCTACAACCACATGTCCTTACCCTGTCCAACCTCCCTGAAGTAGAAGTAGAATGATGGATACATTGTCACACTATCACTGTGAGATATACCGCTGTAAACCTGTACCAATAAACATGAACCATGCATAAACCTATACGTCAACCTATAATCAACCTGTACCATAAAACAGTGCTTCAACCATGCACCAACCTTTACTAAACAACCTATAATCAATCTGTACCATAAACAAGTGCATCAACCATGCACCAACCTGTACCAAACAACTTGTAAACAACATGTACCATAAACAAGTGCATTGAACCATGTACCAAGTATGTACCAATCATTTGTATCTTCACTGGATGGAAGAAAAACACTCTGGAAGAAACACATGTCAAGGGTCACGACATGGGTAAGTAGATCAAGATCTAAAATACCTATCGAATAGATCACCATGTCAACTACCGGATCCAAGTCATCTTCATCGATAGCATAAGCCATGGGAGACAATGCCACGTAATTGACCTATGGTGGGGGTAATACCATCTACATATAAGAACCATTTAGGGAGGTCATTGAGTTGAAGTTCAAGTCAGGGGAAAAAAATTAAATTTGATCAATAGTCACAATTATTCCATCGTGAGGGAAAGATATCACATGAAAAAGAGTGGATACAATAGCTTTCATGGCATAGATATAATCTCTCCCAAGGAGTAAATCAAAATCTAGGGGGTCTTGGACTACCATGATGTCAATGAAGACATTTTTCCCTCAAAACCTTATAGGAAAATGTTGAGACTTGAAATTAACATCCCCACTACCCTATTATACTCCTCATCTATACCTTTTTGGCTTACCTAAGCTTGGGTGAATGACGAGAACACTACCATTAGCCATTGATAAGGTCATAAGGTAAAGTGTGATTAATTCATGCATTTTGTGGTTTATTGAGCTAGGAAATTAAATATTTCATGTACTAATGCTTCAATTTTCCATGTACAATCTTTGACCTCTAGATAAATCCAGCCTTCTTGTACCAGCTCAACTATCTGGTACTTGCGCACCAAGACTGCCACTGTCTGAATCTGGTACCAAGCACATCCGGTACTGAATATCACCTATTGCGATACGATACCAACGGTCATGGACTATCATGATTCGGTACCACCATTTGCGCACTGTCGTGATCTGGTACCATCTACTTGTTGTGATCTGGTACCAATATAGAGAGCCAAATGTACCAAGTTTAGTCCAGATATTGCCCAAGACAATTTTTGAATGTTTATTTGCTTTAGAAAGGCTATGTTAGAATAGTTTGTTGATTGCCTCATCCTCATGCACTTCGTGTCATGAGGATGAAGCTAAAAGATGTAATCGAATAATTAAAATTAACAATTGACTGATTTGCAAATCATTTCACCTCCTTGTGTTTCATGACTAAGACTATTAAATAGTCGTGGCAAGGATTGTGGAAGGTGGAGAGAGTTAGAATATTACATCATGTGAAGCAATTTGTTATATTGCAGAACATATTTTGAGTGAAGATTAATAGAAAGACGTCATTTATCTCCATGTCTTGATTTTCTATGATTAAATGTGAGTTGAGTTGTTAGCATAAGTTTGATTCTATGTTTGAAATTTGAATGAGAGTAATGTGTGGGTTGAAAGAAATCTTACTGTAGACTCCAGTCACTGACCTATTGAAGCGGCAAGGGCCCACCACCCAACAAAGGTCATCATCTTCATAGATTAGTATTAGCATTTGTTTTTAATAGTGTAAATGTTAAATTAGTTGAAGCTTTAATTATCTCAGATGATAGCAGTACATCTTAGAATAGGATTTCCATTATATGATTTCTTAGAGATCTTTACTTGCTCTTCTTTTGCATATGCTCTATTTTTATGAATTTGATTTTACTTCATAGACATGAATGTTGGCAGCAGTAGTCAGACATATCTAAAGGAGAACTAGTGAAGTTCACAACAACACATTGTGAACCACAGCATACTCAGTATATTGACTGTTGAACTACCCATGCTATGTCTCGATGATTGATGTGTGATTTCCCTTTCAGAAGTGTGGTTTGCATAGTTAGTTTTCTGGGTCATATAGCAGAGTTGATCTATCAAACCAACTCCATCTCATACTTGCATGTGCCATAATGGAGTAGATAGCCTCTCTGTGAAAGACAACCAAGTGCATTTCAGTTTTCTATTTTTTTTTGTTTCCAGCATACATAATTTAGAATAGCTCTATACTGGTGTCTTGTAACTCTATTGATTACGAATCCTAGATTGATAATTAATGAGTGCATGATACTAAACATATAAGAAACAGAACATTTTGGCGCCGTTATCGGGGAATTGCAAACGATAAGAAGTGATTTTTAGCTTAGATTGTTTGCATAAATTTTTAAAGGCTTCTTGAGGGAGGATGATAAAATGTTTAAGACGTGAGTGAAGAGCCACGCAGCCACTAGAGTGGGGTTCTCTGAAGCCAGGTTGCCTTCTTACCTTATAGATAGAATTAGGATTTAAATTCAGTTGAGAATCAAATTTCCATTTTATGCATAGATATAGAGATAACAAGGGTAGATTTGTAAGCTCTAAAGATTCAAAAACACCCCCCCCGACTAATCCAATTGACACTGGTGTAGGAAAAATTCCACCAAGAGAAAATTCAAGGGGAGCCAGTGAGGCTCCAGAAGGAGAACCTAAAATGGAAGAATCAACACTTGGGTAGGCAGAGAGAGAGTCTGCTGAACATTTAGGAGACACAGAAAATCTAGTTTCTGAACCATCCATCAGCAGAATGGAAAAAGAAGAAGGAAATGAAACCACAAAGACTGAGACTTTTGGGTTTCCAATATTGGATATTTCCAGAAACATCAGCATGAAGAATATCCCACTATCATCATTACCCACTTTCAGAGGTATGTCAACTGAAGATCCAAATTTATTTTTATTCAAGTTCGACATATTATGTAGAAGTTATAACTACTCAGATGATGCCCAAAAACTTAAGCTCTTTCCTACTACAATAAAATATTCAGCCTTAAGATGGTTCATGAGCTTAGGAGAAAATACAATCCTCTCTTGGGATCAGATGAAAGACACATTTTTATGGAAATACCAAGAGTATTGTAAGGATAATGCTAAAAATGCATTTTTAAAATGCAGCAAACAGAAGATGAAAGCCCTGAAGACTACCTAGAAAGATTCTTATACAACTATCAGAAGTCAAAACTATTCACCACAGACCCAGCTGTAGTAAGAACTGTATTCTTGAAAGGTCTTAGAGATGAATGCATGCAATTTTTAAATGTGTTGAGTTCAGGAGATGTACACCAAAATCCTTTTTCAGAAATCACAAATTACTGTAGGAAATACTCAAGAGGACAAGCTAAAATAGGCAAAGGACCAAGAGATCCTTTTAGCAGAAATACAAAACAAATCTCAGGGACTGTCACCAGAACTAAGTTAGGAAACTTATTGGAGAACTTTAAAACAAACATCTTGAGCACAATCAGTAACCAGTTAGATACTCTAAAATTGGAAAAGAAACAAGAATAAGAGGTTGCTTTAGCAATATTCTGTCATAAATGTCGAAAGAAGCACAGTGAGAAAGAATGCACATTAAATGTCATAGAAATCCATGGTCTGTGTACACTATAACACCCCACATCTGAGTGTCCAACTTTGTTTGAGCTACAATCCATGTATAGGGGAGGAGGAGTCTCACAAGAACAACCATACCCTTCCAGAAGACCTTGGAGAGCCCAAAACCCCAATACATTTTATGACCCTAATGCACAATATCAACAACAAAAATGGGGTCCTTCCCCAGTGACCTATCCACAATGGACACCTCAGCAAACTCAACCTTTGCAGGAAGGTTGGAGGGGACCTATGTATAGAAATCCCTGTTACTCTGTATATCCAAAATACCCTGCAAACATTTCCCAATTACTACCTGGATTCAACCGACCACAAATGCAAGCTTTACTCCCACCTCCTATACAACAGAAAATTACAATCCCCTTGAACCCTAACCACCAGCAACAACCACCTATAAATGTCGATCAACAACAAAACCAAGCTACCCACAACCCTCTGAAACCTACAACAATCCCTGCCCAGCCAATCCCTAACACCAATAATCAAACCACCCACCCGACACAAAATATAGAAGTTCAAACCTTTCCCACCTATGAAATTGAACTACGATCGGGGAAAGTTGTAAACCAATTAGATCCTGCAGTAATAATCCAAGAAGAAAATGATAATCATTCTGAGGAAGAAAACAATCAAACCACCCCTGTAGAAGAAGAGACCTCCCCTCCTATTCCAATCACTTCTCAGTATGTATGAGTACCCCAACAAGTTAATCTCCCACCCTACCCCAAAATACTATTAGTATAGAAACCTGACCCACCCTTGCATAGAGATATAGAAGATGAATTACGAAATGTATGTATAAAAATACATCTGTTGCAAACCATTAAGGATATCCCTATATATGCCAAAATCATAAGGGATCTTTGCATTAAGAAACTAGGAAGGAAGAAGAAGGAACCTCCCCTTGTTCAAGTGGTGGGACAATTATCTGAATTTATTTCTGAAATTCCATACAAATATAACGACCCTGGAAACCCAATAGTCACTATTGAAATTAATGGTATTTCTCTACCAAACAAACTCATTGATTTGGGTGCATCAATTAATGTAATGCCTTTTGACATTATGCAAAAACTCCAAATCAATCAGTTAAGACCAACCCAAACCATGATAGAGTTGGCAGATAAGTTAGTCATCATCCTTGCAGGAAGTCTTTATGATGTCACAGTTGCTCTAGATTCTTGGGAATATCCAGTAGACATTTTAGTCATCTATTCTAAATCATCCTCCAAACTAGGACACACTATGGTTCTTGGCCTCCCTTGGTTGGCCACAGCAGATGCCTTTATCATCTATCGGTCTGGTGAGATGACTATATCCAATGGCACACATAGCCAAAAACTTGTTCTCTTCCCTCCTGCCCAATTGGAACAGGAAATACCTATTTGGTTAGAAAAACCTTATGGAGAGGAAGATTTCATCAGACCCTTGTTAACACTTGAACAAGTAAGAGGAATACAAGAAAAATTGGATGAACAAGTCTTAAGTTTATTTTTGGCTGATACAAATTGCATTGAATACCCAAGGTCTTTTGCAGAATTGTCACATATTTTTAGTTCTGAATTTCAACAAAATTGGCACCCTGATATCACTCAATTATATACCTTATCACCAGCCCCCTCAGAGAAGGAAGAAACTACTGAACTTGTTGAGATTAGCCTAGGAAAGCCTTTGTATATCAACTCTAATTTGGAACCATAACAAAAGACACAAGTAATTGAAATGCTCCAAAGACAATTTGATGCCTTTGCATGGGATTATGTAGACATGAAAGGCATTCACCCTGACACATGCACACATCATATCTACACTAATGACCAAATCAGATCAGTTAGACAGCCTCAGCGAAGGATGAATTGAACCCTTAGAGATATTGTAAAAGAAGAATTGAAAAAACTCCTTCGAGCCAATCTCATATACCCCATTTCAGATAGTCAATGGGCATCTCCACTTGTCATAGTTCCCAATAAAAATGGAAATTTGAGGATATGTGTAGACTTCCAGGAGTTGAACAAAGCCACCCATAGGGATTATTTTTCCTTACCATTTATTGATCAGGTGTTGGATACCTTATCTGGAAAGAAGTATTTTTTCGTTCCTAGATGGGTTTAGTGGTTACAACCAGATACAAATAGCACCCAAATACCAGGAGAAGACCACTTTCACCTGCCCTTGGGGTACCTATGCTTATAGGGTGCTTCCTTTTGGACTTTGCAATGCCCCAACCACTTTTCAAAGGGTTGTCCTAGCCATTTTCTTCGACTTGACCAATGATTGTGTGGAAGTCTACATGGATGACTTTACAGTCCTTGGACAAGACTTCTAGGAAGCATTGACCAGTCTAGAAAAAGTCTTGATTAGGTGTAAGGAAACTAATCTTTCCTTAAGTAATGAAAAGTGAAAAATGATGCTCACTGAAGGTATTGTTTTGGGACATCACATTTATGGTTCTGGAATGAGAGTTGATCCGGAAAAGATTTACATTATCACACAAATTAGAATACCTTCCTCACAAAAGGACGTTCACAACATTTTAGGACATGTGGGCTACTATAGAAGATTCATTCCGAATTTTACAAGCCTAGCTACCCCTTTATTTAAGTTATTATCTAAAGAAGCCGAATTTAAGTGGGATGATGAATGCCAAATATCTTTTGAAATTCTAAAACAGAAATTGTCAACTACCCCTGTATTAAGAGGACCAAATTGGTCCCTTCCTTTTCATATTTGTACTGATTCCTCAGATACAACCCTTGGGGAAGTTCTTGGACAAAGAGAAAATCAAATTCCCTATGCTATTTACTTTTTCAATAAAACTTTATCTCCAGCTGAAGTTAATTATAAGGTCACAGAAAAAGAATTGCTAGTTGTAGTCCATGCTATCAATAAATTTAGACACGATATTATAGGATATCAAGCTTTTGTACACACTGATCATTCAACCATCAAACTTTTAATGAACAAACCTGTAACAAATCCAAGAGTTACATGATGGATCTTATTATTACAAGAGTTTAATATCAACATTATTGATAGACCTAGAAAAGATAATCTTGTGGCTGATTTCTTATCTAGAATGATTCATCTGGGAGACAACAAGCCAGTAGAAGATAAATTTCCTGATGAAAATTTATTTTCTATTTCTACATTCACTCCTTGGTATGCAGTTGTAGCTAACTATATTGTGATAGGGAAGATGCCTCAGAAATTGTATCCTAGAGAAAAATAGAAAGTAATTCAACTAAGTGCAAATTACATGTGGCACGATGATTACCTCTACAAAACAGGACTAGATTTGGTGATCAGGAGATGTGTAAGGGAAGATGAAATTCATAATATTCTGCAAGCCTGCCATGATGGTCCTTGTGGAGGACACTTCGCATACAAGAGGACCGCTTACAAATTTCTGCAATCTGTTTACTACTGGCCTCATATTTTCTGAGATGCTAAAACCTATGTATCCAATTGTGATGAATGCCAATGAATGGGTAAGCCTACTGCACGAGACCAAATGCCACTTCAAGCCCAAGTAGTTATTGAGCCTTTTTAGAAGTGGGCATAATATTTTGTAGGACCCATTAGCCCTACATCTAAAAAGAAAAAGTATATACTTGTATGCACCAACTATGTGACTAAATGGGTCGAAGCAAAAGCTTTACTAGCTGCAAGTGAACAATCAGTGGTGGACTTCCTTTTTAATGATATCTTTAATAGATTTGGTGTACCTCAAGAGATTGTGACTGATCAGGGAACTCAATTTACCTCTCATCTAGTTAAATCTATTACAGAACAATACCAAATCAAACACAGTAAATCTACACCCTACCATCCACAGGAAAATGGACAAGTAGAATCTACCAACAAAGTTATTGAGTCCATTCTTACCAAAACAGTACAGCTACACCACAAGGATTGGGCTGATAGATTATTAGAAGCCTTATGGGCTTATAGAATCACCTGGAGGAATACAACAGGACATACACCCTATGAGTTGGTGTATGGGAAGCAGGTGCTTCTCCCCATAGAATTCCAAATCAAAACCATCAGGACTGCAGTACAAGTTGGCATGAACTTGGATGAAGCCCAACAACAAAGACTCTTGTAGCTTAATGAGTTGGATGAAATCAGGCAAGAATAACTTCAAAGAACCACCCTCATTCAAGAGAATAGAACAAAATGGCATGACAAGTATCTCAAAAAGAAAAATTTTCAACAAGGAGATTGGGCCCTGTTGTATGACAACAGATTCAAGAACTTCAAAGGTAAGTTAACTACTCATTGGATGGTACCTTACAAAATTGGCATTGTCTATGATAATGGTTCAATCAGGATAAAGACAATTGATGAACAACCGACACCACTACTTGTGAATGGTCACCGGTTGCAAATTTACAACAAACCTCTGTCAAAAGAGGAATTACTGACTCATATACTACAGAATTCAAATATGCAGGTGATTGGTAAGGAAGGAGACCCTCCTACTGATCCACATTGATTGATTATTTTATTTGAAACTTTTTTACATAGGTGTGGATCGATTTATTTTAATAAGATGAAGGTAACAAGATAGTCTTACCTCCTTTTGTTTTACTTTTGCAATTTTTTTTGTAAGTAAATTTCTATAATTTATTTGATCCTTCATGAACTTGCTAAACATCAGTTTGTAGGCATCAACAATATTTTGTTCTACTTCGGTACTAGAAATCTTGTTCTGGTCCGGTACCGACAGTCCGGTACCAGAAGTTTGTCCTTCTACAGTACTATCGGGGTACATTACCTAATTGACAAAGAATGTTATGCATATTTCAAAATCTTATGTCAATTAATCTGAAGTACAAAGCCATGCAACAACCACTTAAGATGGAACCAAGAAGCCGAATGCAGTATCAAATGGCATCCCTTGTGAAGCAATAATTTCTTTTGGTTCTGTTGAGAACTAAAGGGAAGTATTTTAATTTCTTTTGGTTCTGTTGCTAGCTAAAAAGAAGTATTTTAATTTCTTTTGGTTATGTTGCTTAAAAACAAAATAAAAAAAGAAGGACACAATCTTTACCTATGAATGCTCAAATAACCATAATCCTCTTCAAAGACAAGAATTTGCCTTTATCAAGTATTTCAGCATGATTAAAAGGACAAAAATATATTAGCCTACAAGTAGCTATCTCACCCTAACCAGACTTCAATAGTACTCATTGGATTATCTTACTAAAGAGTAACATATGAGTATATGAACACTCTCTACCATGGGCACACTAGGAAAACTTTTATGGAAGAGGATGTACCAGTACCCTAAGGAAAATTTAGTTCATTCTCTTATGGACAAACTCAGACAAAATTATACATTTGGATCACTCTAAAGAAATAATGTGCATAAAAAGTTTATTTTTCCTTCAGACAAATATTTAAAAGACATTCAAAGAAGAGCATATACCTTCCAACCCAATACCATCCCAGACTGTAAAAAGGTTTTCAGACGAGCCTCCCCTATCACCATGCAAAGCACTCTTTAATAAAAACCAAAATAGGTGACTATGGACAAGAAGCCTCTGATGGAAAAAGGGTTTAAGAGACTAACCTGTCGGGATACTAAACAGATCTATTGGCAGTGGGTACCAGTCTGTGGTATGACTAGGCAAACCCATCAGGGTACTGAACAGGCCTATTGGCAATGGGGCATTATGCTCAAGGAAGGGATCTCTCACTAATTATCACAACTACCCCTCCGGAGTAATGAACAGGCTTGCTGGCAGTGGGTTTTAGTTGAGAAATGTCTCATCTATACTTGTCTGATTGAAAAATTCACTTTTGTCATAAAAAAAAAAAAAACACAGGTCACTATTGGCATTTATGAGATAAAAACTCCAGATTAATAAGAAACATAATTACTACAAGAAAATGTCCATTTGATAATTACCCTAAGTCAACTTATCAGTTTGGCATATAAATCCTACATTACCTAAGAAGGAAACTTCTTAAGAGTGGAGCCCTAACTAGGGAGTCTAATCTACTTATACTTTGAAATTTATCTATAACATCTAATGATCGTAAATCTCTGAAGCAAGTTAGGTTGGATCTGTTCTTTTGGAAAACATATAAAAATTCCCCTGTTTTCATTGTTGAATGCTACCTTTGTCAATAATCCATCAAAAGAAAGTCAATTTCAATTTTTAGGCATGCGATCATATGCTAGGTGATAAATGTACTTATGAAATTTGATTGGTTTCTTTTTCTCTTATCATCTTTTCTCCATTATGATACAGAATGTTGAATATTCTTGCATACAGATATGCAACATCCTTGGCATGGGGGAAGGTCAAAGAGCTCCTTCAAAACTCTTTTTCAGACTCACATCTCACCTTCAGAAACCAACATGATCACCTTATAGAACCAAATACAAAATAAGATAAGCACAGAATAAAAGAAGTACAGGAAATTCCCGTACCAAGCTTTCAGAAAAATCCAGTCTAAAAGGATGAATTCTGACAATCTACAAGAAGTTGTGCATGCTATGGGTATTGATCATACAAAGGTAAAAGAAAAGGTAACATGGTATTTATTTTCCTCTGCTCATAAAACTACAATAAGTATGAAATTATATACTAGATCTTATGACATTAGTATTAAAACCATGCACCTATCCCACATACCCATATGCCTAAACCTAATCAATCCTCTCATAAGTGCTCGAAAATGGTTAAGGGAAAAATCATATCAAAGCATGAATATGAGGCATGTCTAGTAATGATAGGCCATGAATGTAGTTCGTCCTTAAGCAAATCATGAACTTATCTTGTGTCATGAACCATGATCCAACATCAAATTCACCGCTTGAAAGTCTAATCACCTATCCCAAAATGATGCTTTGACACCCAACGTCTTGTCCTCATCATTACATTAACGGGTAGAAATGAAATGGCTTATTTGGTCTTAAATTTTCCTTGCGACATCCTTATTAAAACTTACCATTCGCATTACCGACACCATATTTCCCCTATAATTACCTTTCTCTAGTTCCGAGCCTACTCCTCTCTGGTACCAAACCCTTACCCTCATCAATTGACTAAACCTTTGCACTACATCCCGATCATTTTCTCACAACTTATAATGATGGTCATAAGTAGACATGAACTGATCTTCCAAATTTATAGAGAAACTGAGGAATTCCAACTATGTCAAGAGAATTATGCTAGATTGGGATGGATGCCATTTTTCGAGAAATTCACAGACTGGCACGAGAAGATATCTCACGAATTTATTCAGGGTTACGATGGAGAGATTGTGCATATAAGCAATCTGCAGTTGACAATCAATGAAGCAACCATAAGGGAGGTCACGGTATTACCTAACAGAGGAGACAAATACTTCAAAGGTGTAGGAATCAACAAGGAGATGTGCCAACGATTTTTTAAATAAGACCATCAGCACCCCGACTGGAAAAAGGGGATCCCTAGGAACTATATCAAGGAAGAGTATCATCCAATGATTACTAGTCTTCAACGATTCGTCACTTGTGAGGGAAGGTATGTTGTGACCTTCATATATCATATTAGGCTTCTATTACACTTTGAAGGAGGCCCTAAAATTGATTTCCCATATTTTCTATGGATGAGTTTGAACAAAATGGTAAGAGGTGTCAAATCCCTATCCAAAACTGAGAAGACTGGCATTTACCATCAAGGTCTCATTAAAATGTTAGTTTTACATGAACTTACAAAGCATAGGATTAGTTAGAAAACCCTTATCACTCAATACCTTCCCATAGAAAACAAACATGTGGAGGAATCCAAACATTCTCCAAAGAAAAATAAGGAACCTCAAAAGAAAAAGGGAAAGAAGGATAAGGCAACTCCATCATCATCCAAGATAGTGAGCCAACATGAAAAAGCTAGTAGACAAGCAGGGTCCTCTCCCACAGTCAATAAGACTTTTAAAAGTCTCGAATCAAAAGGTAAAAATAAATTAGTAGAGGAGACTTCAACAGTGGCACTTGAGGAGAAGGGCCATCAGGAAAAAACTATGAAGAAAGGGAAGCATAGCTCAGAAACTAAAAGTAAACAGTCTATAGAACAGTCCCCTGTCACCATTTCACAAATAGAAAAGAAGAAAAGGAAGCCTATGAGCACCCTTGATCCAATACCTCCTTGTAAAAGAACCACAAGGAGCATGGAAAAGAAGGGAAAAACAATTGTCAATCCTCATACACAGGAAGATCCAATCGATCTTACCTCTTCTTATGAAGACTTATTAGTTTAGGATGACATCCCTAGTTTGACCAAGGAACAAGCCACTATTACTTTATGTGGGATGAGGGAGGAAGTTGAAGAAAGAGAATGCATCCAGCCAGCAATGATGGAGTCAAAAAATACCTTGACAAAAGAACAAATGAAGAAAAAGATTGGGGAACTGCAAAAACAAAATCAGGAACTCAAACAATAAGTGAAGGAATACCAACTATTGGACAGGTATATCAAAAAGGAAAATGAGCAATTGAAAGCAACCAGCCAACAACTTTAATATGACCATGAAGAAACTTCTAACAAGCTCAAGAAGGTACTACGACTCCTACAATATGTTAGGGTCATAAAAAGGGAGCTAAAAAAAGAGGCCTCAGCCATCAACATCATTGATCCATCGAAGTAAAGAATGCAGTCTCAAGTTTTGAAGAAATTTTGGGTTTGTTTTCAGTTGCATGAGGACATGCAATGATTTTGGCATGGGGGAATGTTGAGACCCGAAATTAACATCCCCACTACCCTATTATACTCCTCATCTATANCAGTCTCAAGTTTTGAAGAAATTTTGGGTTTGTTTTCAGTTGCATGAGGACATGCAATGATTTTGGCATGGGGGAATGTTGAGACCCGAAATTAACATCCCCACTACCCTATTATACTCCTCATCTATACCTTTTTGGCTTACTTAAGCTTGGGTGATTGACAAGAACGCTAACATTATCCATTGATAAGGTCATAAGGTAAAGTGTCATTAATTCATGCATTTTGTGGTTTATTGAGCTAGGAAATTAAACATTTCATGTACTAATGCTTCAAATTGAGATGTATAATCTTTGACCTCTAGGTAAATCCAGCCTTCCTATACCATCTCAGCTATCTGGTACTTGCGCACCAAGACTGCCACTGTCTGAATCTGGTACCAAGCACATCCAACACTGAATCTCACTTATTGTGATCTGGTACCAACGTCCATGGACTGTCATGATCCGGTACCACCATTTGCACACTGTCGTGATCCAGTACCACCATTTGTGCACTATCGTGATCCAGTACCATCTACCTGTCGTGACCTGGTACCAATATAGAGAGCCGAATGTACCAAGTTTAGTCCAGATCACGCCCAAGACAATTGTTGGATGTTTATTTGCTTTAGCAAGGCTATGTTAGAATAGTTTGTTGATTGCCTCATCCTCATGCACTTTGTGTCATGAGGATGAAGCTAAAAGATACTTTGGCTTACGGGTTGTTTGGGTGAAGCTAAAAGATACTTGGGATACCCTTAAAAATCATACTAGGGTACTTGGGCTTACAAGTTGTTTGGGTGATTTTGGCATCATCAACACTCCCAACATGATCAACAGTAGCTGGTTGCTTTCTAACATGTCCGACAATGGTTGGAATTTTGGACCCTTGTTTATTTTTCTTCTTCTTAATATTCCTTTTCTTTTTCTTCTTATCCACCAGGTTACTAGCTACAGAGCTTTCACTCAACAAAGAAGATGAAACGGAAGAATACCTTTCAAGTGGAGAAGGTGAAGAAGATCTTACTGGTGAAGAAAGTGAAGGATCAACATGATCTTGATTTCCTTGGGAGAAATTTCTTACAACTAAAGTAGTAGCTACATTCAGGATTACCTAAGTGGAAAAAAAACATACCGGTAATCCAATTGTGAGACCTGGAAGGCTCAAAGTAACGATGTGAGGAGGACCAACATTTCTGTAAGAAGTAAACACAAAATGTTCCCCTGGAAAAGGGGTTCCTTCATTGGTCGTTCTAGGAACTAACGCCATTAAATAAAGATCCAACTTAAGGCATGTAAGGGAAAACAAACAGCACAAGCTAAAAATCTAGTAAGAAAGTAAGCAAACAAAACATTCTCACAATGAACTCACTAGTTGGTGATGAAATCCAACATCGCAGGAACAATGTAAGAAGGGGATGAGATAGAGAGGGTGGAAAAGTTATGTTGATGACCTGATTAACGGACTTACACCCTGGTTCAATCTCCCACACATAAATGTGGGTATACCCTCTAAGGAGCACAAGTGAGTTTGGCCAACGTCGATTCCAGGTACCGTGAAGACTTTCCCCTCCACAATAACCTTGTGTAAATACCCCAAAGAGAAAGACCACTAAGGTTACCAATTATGAAAATGATGCCTAGGTAAACAATCGACAGTCTGATCCATGTGCAAAGGTAGGGTATCTAGCCCAAAATCAACTCGAGGAGCTCCCACACATAATCGTGGGTATACTCTCAAGTGACCCCCAATAATACACACAATCTCTACACTAAGACCAACAAAGCAGGGTGAGTAACTCTTCCAGTCCTAATGTGACCTTGTGATTGACCCTTGTGTTAGAAGGGCTTCCCAGGACAAAATGTAGCAATTGGATTTGAACTCTCCCTATCACAATATACTATGTTTGTTTACATCTTTGGAAAGTTATCTTTCACACCTATTCCAAATCTCTACAACTAATCTAATGTAGGTTTGCTACCATAAAATATAAAAATGACTAATCATTTTTTATAAGCGCTTTATTTTTAAGGTTGTTGTTACTCAAGAGGAAAATGATGTTTTGACCAACTCTAAACAATGAAAGTATTTCACTTCGATGAATGCTATATTACGAGAAGGAGAAAACGTTTATCATTCCCAGATGCACAATTTCCCAAAAATTTTATTAAACTCAGCAATATCAAGATCTTCAAGAAATGCACCTAAGAGATTGTACACCAATACATGATTCTTGTCCCCCCTCGACCATGAGGGGGAATTGTTTTTAAGAATTCAAGATTAAAAATGCCAAAAGCCATGCAATTTTTCTACTTCAAATGCAAAGATGCCCTCAATCTAATGCAAAGCAAGAAATCATTTTTTTTTGTTTTCAAAGATAGCTAAAAGAAATAGCAAATCACTTCAAAAAAAAAACAACCCAAACAAAGTTTCTCTTTTAACATGATTTATTCATAAAAAAGAAGTGTTATTTTCACTAAACAATTCTAAAGAAAAACAAAACTTTGTAACTGAAAGACACTCAAAACAAGAGATAAAATATTTCAAAAGAAAACAATCTAAAACAAAGCAAAGGTGGATAAAAGCATATTGAAATATTGTCAAGCAGACTATAAACAGACCATAATCAAACCCAAAAATTCACCCCAAAACCATTTCTAAGATCTGGGCAAGAAAAACCATCAAAAAACATTTTTTTTTCACAATCGTTGTAGGTTGTACACTAACACAATGCAACGATCCTTAATCATCGCAGGCTAGAGAACAAATACAGTTTGACAATGACGCACTGTGTCAAAATGAAGGGTGCATCGATCCTAGATCGTCGCACTATCTCTCAAAGTAGGGTGCGACGATCAAATAAAAAATGGAAAAAATAAAAAGAAAGAAACTTTTTTAGTGAAGTTTAACAATCAGAGAGTTCATCTGGATCTCCCAGTGACTCAAAAAATAAAACCCAGGAAATCAAAGAAAGAAAGAAAAACTAGGAAAACAATTTTTTCCCCAGTATGGTCGCCAATTTTTTTATGGGATTAATTGGTAAATGCAGATATAAACAAATCTCCCTAAATCCACCTGGATCTAGAAAAAAACAGAACAGAATATGACGCTTTCCCTAAGCTCTAACTATCGAGTTTACTAGTTAACAAGAGATAGAAAACATATCGTTTAAATGTCGCTTCCTCTTTCCATTGTCATCCTATCTTTGTTCCAATGATCCAAATATATTGACCCTGCAATGGAACACAAACCAACCAAAGTGAAAGAAATATAATATACTCAACAAGAACCTATGTATGTGATCAAGGAATCATCCAATAAAACAAGATTGGTTTTTTGGGAAAGAAACATATAATTGTATTATATTAAGTATAAAGTGGAGATTACAACTGAAGCCTTGATGTTGTAAGGCCCCTTACAATAGTTCCTTTCTTCCCACGCACTTTTGATCCACGGATTATGTGACTACAAATTTGATAACTACTCACAATATATCTTGACAAAGCAAATCTCTAAGCCACTCTAACCAAGCTAACAATCTCAAGCCAAATTTCCCATCTAACAAGCTACAAAACTCAAGCTAAATTTCTCCATGAGATCTCCTCTCCTTTTATAAGTTGAAGAGGATAAGGTGAGGAGGTTAGGATGATCCCACTAAATCATAAAAGTGTGTAATATCCAAACCGATCGGAGGCCACCTCACCATAGAAGCTTCTCCTTCTAGAAGCATCGAGAAGATGCTCGTTTTTCCCATGTATGAAAATTGTTGCACCCATAGAAATTAGTAGAGTGAGATGATGTCGGAGGCCAGGTGTAGTACAACATGCGACGATTTGGGATCGTTGCACCCCTAAAATTGGACAGGGTGCGACGATCCTCCTTACTAGGGTTTTTACAAAGGAAAATATGATTTCATCTCTCAAGCAAAGTTCTTCTCCCTTATTTCTTCAGGAATTCAAGCCAATGATCCCTCTAAAGACAACATATAGGTTTACATCATTAATGATCATAGGGGTGATGAAAATAATGTGTAACAATGTTAAATCTTGTTTTGATTAACAAAAAATAGGGTACGATTTGCGTGTGCATGGACTTCCATGACTTGAACAAGGCCTGTCTGAAAGATCATTTTCCCACCCCATTCATCGATCATATTGTCGATGAATGTGGAAGATATAAGGTATTTCCATTCATGGATGGTTTTTCAGGATATAACCAGATTCAGATCGAAACCAAAGATCACCATAAAACAAATTTTATCTGTCATTGTGTTAAGGTCCTAACCCGCACATAGGTAGATCAATGTATTCGGATGTAATAAAGGTCAATATTAATAAGTCCTTTCAATAAAATAGAATAAGGATGATGTAAGAAGACCTATTATAATATTTCGCTTCTAGAAGGATCTTCCTCTAGATGATTCTCTTAATAGACATATTTAGTATAAATAAGGGTCGAGGGTATGAAAACCCTAGCTTGGAGATTATTGTAACAGAACGTTGCTCGACTGGAGGTTTCCCCCTCGAAGAGGCTTGTGAACATTGCTTTCTGAATCAAAGTGTTATTTCAGTTGTTGTTCTCATATTATTTCTATGTTATTGTGGAGATTATGTTGGTTCTTTTACTATTATTCTTCCATTTCTAGCATTTTATTTCAGTTCTGTGTATTTATTATATCTAGTATCTTGCAAGTGGTATCAGAGCACTTTCCTTGGCAGAAATTCTAGGTATTTTTTTTCCAAGGTAGAGACATATTCCGGTGTCTTTAAGCCACAGAGATCTGTTGTTATTCACATAAACCTGCGGTTGAGGGATTCATACACGCAGGAAATAGAAGTGGTTCTTAAGCGCACATATGTTGGCCACCCTTATAACCCCTGTTGGTACCCCTTCGAGTGGTAGTGCATCAGACAACACCTGTGTACGAATTAGCCTAGATTTCCTGAAGCCCTCTTTAGATAAACCTATCGGCCGCTAGACTGCTATAGTGTCACCGAGAACAGTACTCAGGAAGATACTCTCTAGTACCTTGGTAGTCGGGTAGTACGGCTAAGGGTACGGTCTATCCTCCTTAGTTAGTGCCCTGATATATTGGGTCGAGTACTACTCTTGGACCCCATACGTATATCAGAGAGCTATAGCACAGGGAAAACCCTTGTCTGTAGAACCCTTGAATACCTAACCCTTGGGGAACATAAACATAAACATAAACAAATTAAACCATCTAGATCTATTGTCGCGCATCTGTGTTTGGGTTGCAAGTAAATACACATTTCTTTCTGGTTAAGAATTTGGGGATTTCAGCACTATAGCATTCTTCAGGCTGAAGTATAACCCCGCAACTGTAAAAAAAAAAGCATGGAAATTGTTTCACCATTATTTGAGACCTATTCCATTAGATTCATCTCTTCTCCCTTATCACATTCATCCATATCATTTTTCTGCAAAAATTTCTAACCCCGCCCGCTCCCTTTTCAGTTCACCCATCCTAATGGCCCATACCCATAGCCAAGAACTGGAGTCTCGCTTCAACACCTTGCAATCTAGTTTCCTCAAGACCCAACAACAAGTGCAACAACTCAGTGCTACTATTGCCTCCTGTGATACATCCATCAATACCACCATAAATGCATCCGTGCAGTCTGCAATGGTGGAAGTCAAACAAGAACTAACCACCTAGCTTGAATATGTCTTTGCATCACTCTGCACCAAACTCAAGATCCCTATTGATGACCCTTTTTCTTGATGCACATACAAAGACTGAAGTTGAAACTTCTTCCCATTCCCATACCTTTCAGCACCATCAATTTCAATGGGACATACGCCTTCCGCGGGTGGATGTAACTAGATTTGATGGCTCAGACCCCACTGGTTGGGTCACCCAAATGGAACATTATTTCTCTCTCTACAACATTACAGATGACTTGGCCAAACTCTGGTATGGTGTTCTCCATCTATATCAAGAACGCTGGCAATGGTGGCAATATCGAAAAACTTATCGTCAAGGGTATATTTCTTGGACCCAATTTGTGACTAAGCTTTATGAACGCTTTGACACTGACACCAACCATTTGGGTTGTTTGACAAAATTGAAACAATCAGAAACAGTAGAAGACTTCATAACTGCATTTGAGTGCCTGGCTTTTTGAACAGAGGGCATGAGTGATGCTTTCTTTTGAGAGTGTTTTATCAGTGGCCTCAAGGAGGAGATTCAGGCCCATGTCATCATGGCTCGACCTGGGACTCGGGTGGAGTCTACTAAAAAAGATAAATAAGCAGAACAAATTGTTTCCTCTCAAAACCGTAAGCCTTCCTTTATCCCTCACCCTAAACCAGTAAACCCCACTACTCCCTCCGCCCCATGAAAGATCCAAAAATTGACCAGGGCTGAAATGGTTGAATGCCAACTCAAAGGCCTCTATTATAATTGTGATGACAAATATTTCCTGGGCCACAAATGTAAGGAACACAATATTTTTATGGCCATCTCTGAGGATATTCTGGAAGAGGATGTTGAAACTCCCCTTGTGCTTGAGTCACCGAAATCACTGACATAAACCCTCCCTCCGACCCTCTCGAAGTGGAACCGATCATTTCCCTGAATGCTCTCACTGGCTTCTCTTCCCCCCAAACCCTCAAGTTAATCAGTTACCTCAAGCACCAAAAGGTCCTCATTTTGGTTGATAGTGGCAGCACCCACAATTTTATTCATCGTCGCATTGCCCAAGAAACCCATTGCTACATCCATGCTATCAACAATTTCCAAATCATGATTGTCAATGGTGGTTCTATGAAATGTGGTGGGCACTGTGAAAATGTACATCTCCAAATCGGTGACTACCACCTAAAATCCCATATGTTTTCTATTGACATGGGCGGTTGGGACATTGTGTTCGGTGTAGACTGGCTAAGGACTTTGGGTCCCATTCTCATGGATTTTCATAACTTAACCATGCAATTCGACCAAGAAGGCCACCAATATAAATTCCAAGGCATCATTGTTGGTTCACCTGAGGTCATCAGTTCTCATCGCATGGAAAATATGCTCAAAAAAGGTCATTCTGGTGTCATTTCCCAACTCCATGCCATACAAGCCACAGAGACACCCCTAGTGCCCCAAGACCTCCAATCCCTCCTTTCTAAACATCAAACGGTATTTTCCACTCCCCAAGGACTCCCTCCTTCCCGTGGTGTTCATGATCATTCCATTCCCTTTGTCCCATGAAGCCTTCCCCCCAATATTTGTCCATATCACCACCCCTTTGCACAAAAAAATGAAATTGATAAAATGGTCCAGGAACTCCTTACTACAGGCATCATCCATCCTAGTACGAGCCCTTACTCATCTCTACTCATCATGGTACTAAAGAAAGAAGGTTCTTGGACAATGTGTCCTGACTTCCGTGCTGTCAACAAACTAACCATCAAAGACAAATTTCCCATTCCTGTCATTGATGACCTCTTGGATGAATTTAGTGGTGCCCAATTCTTTACCAAACTTGATCTTCGCTCAGGCTATCACCAAATACATATGAAAGAGGCCAACATTCCCAATATAGCCTTTCGCACTCATGAGGGCTACTATGAGTTTTTGGTCATGCCCTTTGGCTTGTGTAACACCCCCTCCACCTTCCAGAGCCTCATGAACCATGTCTTCCTCCCTTTTCTCTGCCATTTCATCCTAGTTTTCTTTGATGATATACTCATCTATATAAAAACCTGGATAGACCATGTTACTCATGTGGATCAAGTTCTTCGCCTACTCTCTCAACACCAACTTTTCTGAAACAGTCCAAATGTGCTTTTGGTGCCTCGGAACTAGAATACTTGGGTCATCTAGTGGGAAAGGATGGCGTCAAGGTAGACCTGAAAAATATTGAAGCTATGCAAGACTGGCCACACCCAAAGACTCTCAAAATCTTGCGTGGATTTTTGGGCCTAATAGGGTATTATCACAAGTTTGTTAAGAACTATGGAAAGATTTCAACACCTCTCATGGCTCTCCTCAAAAATAACTCTTTCACTTGGACTCCAGCAACTGCTCAAGATTTTCAAACCTTGAAGATGGCCATGTGAACCACTCTGGTTTTTTCCCTTCTCGATTTCACAAAGACCTTTGTGTTGGAATGTGATGCCTCAGGGAAAGGAATCGAGGTTGTCCTTATGAAAGAGGGTTGACCTTTGGCCTTCACCAGCAAGCAACTGTCTGAAAGGAATCTGGGCAAACCCATTTATGAAAAGGAAATGTTGGCGATTCTGCATGTTGTTGAGCTGTGGCATCCTTATCTCTTGGGGAAACACTTCCAAATTAATACCTACCATCAAATCCTCAAGTACTTTCTGGAACAATGCATTTCCTCCCAGGAGAAACAAAAATGGGTGACTAAGCTATTTGGATATGATTATGAGATCATTTACAAGAAGGGAAAAGACAATGTCGTGGCGGATGCACTATCCCGGAAATATGAAGACGAAGGATCCCTTTTTTCTCTTTCCTTCATTGTACCCGATTGGCTCCAAGTTGTGTGCCAGGAATGGCTTCAAGATCCCAAAAGTTCGCATTTGATCCAGCAACTGCAGAACAAGGCTCCAGCTCCCCTAAGGTACTCCTAGCTCCAGGATGAGCTTCAATACAAAGGCTGCTTGTATTTAAGTAAACAATCCAAGCTCAAATCCATGGTACTTTTTGAGCTTCATGCTACACCCACAGCGGGGCACTCAGGGTTCACCAAAACATATGACCGAGTCAAACGTTCTTTTTTCTGGGATGGTATGAAACAGGAAATCCATAATTTTGTCACTGAATGTGATGTGTGTCAATGCAACAAGGGAGAAACAGTCAAATCTTCGGGCACCCTCCAACTGCTTCTGATTCCCCCTGCTATTTGGAAGGATATCTCTATGGAATTTATTACAGGCT
>SNQJ01S0017278.1:146508-181640 GCA_010110895.2 Picea sitchensis
TGTAGCAGCTCCGTGTTTCAGCATGTGCGTTCTCGGATTGTGTAGCAGCTTCCGTGTTCAGCATCAGTTCAACAGCGCCTTTGGATAGTTCTGTGTTTCAGCATCGGCCTTGAATACTATTCTGCAAATATGGACACTTATGCTCTTCTAAGCAATGGTTAGGTCAAAAAGTAATGTAAAGTATTATGCAAAACAAATTAACATATAGTGATGAGAAAGGACATTGTATACCTTGGAGTGATCGGATGAAGTGATAATATGAATCTAGATACAGGTGATGAAGGGTATAATAATGGCAAAAAGTATGGGCAAAAAGGTACAATATGTGGTCCCAACATCTTCTATCTTCAGCTCTTCTAGCTCTTCTTTGGTTTTGGAATTGAGGAATTTGATGATATCATTAGCCTGAGTTGGTCTGTCCCCCAATTCTACCTTGATTTTCTCAATGGCCTGTTTTCTCCTCTAGAGCAACTCATTCTGTTCAAACATAATTTGGATCATGGGCCATATCTCATTTATGGAATTTGTGATATATGTCCATACATTTTCTTTGACCTCAGCCAAAGTCTTTCCTGCCATGGTTTGTTTCTGGAGCTGCTGTAGTTCTTTCCTGAGCTGCTCAGTTACCTACTTTTCTTTAGATAGGCTGGTTTGAAAAGAAGTTTTGAGCTCCTGGAGGTTCTCAACTTCCTTCTTCAGCCTGCTGATTTCTATCACTTGCAGGTTCATCTTCTCCATGGATTTGGCAGGATCTGTTGTCCCTTCTTGTGGTGTCACTGGGGTTGCAGACGGAATTGTTGTTACTGTTGCTGTGCTTGCTCCTGAGATAGGAATGGAACTCAATGGAATGACTTCCATTGGATTCATCTACTCCTTCTCTTTTAGTAATCTCTCCATCTCATCCTCCATCTCTTTGATCTGTGCATTCTGCTCCATGAGAAGCTTGATCATTTCGTCCTTCTCGCCTTCCTTCTCTGCTATCTCCTTAGCCTGTGAGTCTTCTATGGGCGGGAGTTTCAACTGTTTCCTCAAGGAAGCGATGTCTGCATTCTTTTTCTTTATCATCTCCTCTACAACTTTGACATTCGAAGGATCGTAGCCGATCGTGAGGACCAGCTCCTCCAAATTTCTGATTCGGTTGTCCTTCGCAAAAGAAGATATCTTCTCCAACTTGAGCTGCGTTTGAGCATTGTTCAATGATACCTGAAACTTTGCTGCAGAAGCTGAAGCATGTGCCAATGTGTGGAAAACCATCTCCCCTGTTTGTTTGTGCAGATCCATCTGATCCGCTGGGTGTACTTCCTTCGCCTGGAATTTGAAGGTGGCCCTCTTGTAGTCTGAGATCACCTTGGGATCGGGTACCTGCGCTTGGAGGTAGGCCATGTGCATCCTACCCTTCTCTGTGTCAAATGCAGACATCAGTCTATGCTGCGTATTCGACGTTTGTTTCCTAAACTGGCCATAAGTGCTGCTAGTAAGGGTTTGATTCTTCTTCTTGATCATCTCGTATTTCTTGAATATGCCCAATTTAGGCCCAGTCTTGCCTGGCTGATTGTTCAGGGGAGAGTCTGTGGATTTCTTCGGTACTGTTGGGGTGATTCCCTGATAAAGGCTCGAACCAAAAGGTGGAATGACCGGCTTGATTACTGTGGTAGTTACTGTGGTAGGCAGGGCCTCTTGTTCTACTGTCGTACCAGACGTTGAAACTGTCTTTGGCCTCTTGGTGTGCATTTGGAGCTCTTTTGATGATACCTCCATTACAGGCGGAGATGACTCCTATAGAGGCCTATTCTCCTTAGGGACCTGTGGCGTGGTAGTTTTTTGCACAATTGTTGGGGGAACCTGCTTCTCAACTTCAACCTGTTTTTCCACTTCAACCAAGGTGTCAGGCACCGACACTGTCTGATTTGCAAATTTTTCGATCTCTGGCTTAGCTTCGTGAACATACGGGATATTTGTGTTCTTCACCCGCATTTCTGAGATTATCCTGTATGGATCATAATGCCATGGGAATATTAAGAAAAACTTCATCTCTTTCAGCATCCGGTCAGCTTCCTCTCCGGTACCTCGACTGTTGCAAATGAAGGAGCCAATTTGCCCTTTGATCCAAAGTTGTTGCTTCTTCTTTAATGATATGAAATGAATATCATCAGAATTCATAATTTGTCTTATGTACTCTAAAGAAAAACTTCTTACCAGTACATATTTGGGCAACTTGTAGGGTGCCAACTCGCACCCGAAAAATCTGACTTCGGTGTGGTTCTAATACAAGTACCAGTCCCCAGTTTTTGTATTCTCTGAGAGATGCAAAATTCTCTGGACTTTGTCGTTGATGAGAGGCTCGGGCCTGCCGCTCAACATGCTTACCACAGGGTGGTAAAATAGATCAATGAATGCTTTGAAGTCGTATTCAGCAGAGTTATGCTTCAACAAAGAGGTCCATGCTGTTACTGGCTGAGGCTTTCCATCTGCATCCATTTTCTGCATAGAAAAACTGAATTTATCGGCTTGATAAAAAACAAACATGTAGGCCAATATGGACGAATATCTAAACATGCCCTTCGTGCCAAAGTTCACAAACTGCTCGTGAATATTGTCGGCCAAGAAGGTACTGAAATCAAACTGTGTTGTAGGTTTTTCATCATTGGAGAAAATGGATAGAAAACCCAGGATGGGCTCATCTACCCACTGGTCAGAATAGTAACCTAACAGGGCACAAAGAGAGGAAATTACTTGGTTTCCCTTGGTGGAGAACATGGATGATGGGTAGGGCGGATTGGTGGAAGGGAGTTGAGCGGAGGTGGGAAGGAACAACTCGAATATTTGAGCTCTCTGGGGAAAAGTCATTTTTTGATACAACTCTGTAAGGATCTCTAGACTGAAAGGAGAAACAGAATCGGCATGGGGGATTTGAATAATTTGGTTAATATCTTCGGGAGTGATGAATAATAAGACATCCCCGGATGAAGAGACTACGGACCTCTGGTCAGGAATATAATGTGCTTGGCATTTGAGGGCGAATTCAGGAAAGTGGTGTATCTGGGGAAAAAGGTACAAGGGAAAATTGGACTCCCAGAGTCCAATCTCATCGCTCTGGTCTAGGAACACTTCCCAGAACCATGACTGGAGGTCTGAAAAATCGAAGTCGCAAATGGTATCTGCGATCAACCTATCTTTATCCACCAACGGGATTTTGTCCAAGGCAACAGGAGGAGGAAGAAAATGATTCTCTTCTCCTTTCGCTAGCCTTGGCTTTGGCGCCATCTCTGCAACAATACCTGCAATAAAAAATATGTTAGTGGGATCGAATAACTGTGGATGGAGGTGATGGGGAAGCAATGGGGGAATAAGAGGTAAGTTTTCTGGTGCGATGGACGAATAACGAATGAAAGGGGAAAATGGTAGTTTTATTCAAAACTGGGGTCGGTTGGACGCGAAAGACATGTCAGCAGTATAAGGGGTATGTTATCCTGTAATAAATGGGCAAAGGGACACTTGGGATGAGGTGGAAGGTGACGGTGGAAAAAGCATACATACGGGTGACGTGGCAGCCAGGGATTGGTGGTCCATTCCCAATTTTTCCATTACTGCTTTAGGCATCAGATTATGTGAGGCACCTGAGTCCAACATAGCGTTATGAAATATCAAGTCATGTATGTTTAAACTGATGTAAAAGGGAGCTACATCACCGGTATTGTCTCAACCATCTACTTCAGGTCCGAAAAGGAGTTCGGGATGATTGTGAGTAAGGTTCACAATGTCTGAATGAGTCACTGATCCAATAGTCAAGGCCTTGGTGCCTATGTCAGGTTCAATGGCCAGTGCTTTTATTACCTGTGAACGATACCCGTCTCTGTTCATCAACTCTGTAAGTGGGATGGGAATTTTTATTTTTTCCAATTCCCCTTCAAGGCTAAAGGGTGTAAGAGCTCTGCCTTGGCTCATCAGTTCTGATTTGTGTGCCATGTTCTTCGGCTCAGAAGTAATCAGCGGGTTAAAATGTGAAGCATCAGGTTGTGATGGTCTTTTCAGAATGGTGATGTTTTTCTTCAAAGGAAAGTTATCTTTACTCTTCTCAGAAATCTTCTCGGCAGTAGTCTTCTCAGGAGTCTTCTCAGTAGAAGGTTCAGGGGTTTTCTTGGTTTCGACTGTCTTCTGTGTTTCAGTCATCTTCTTGGAAGAAGTCCCTTATGTCTTCAAACTCCCTTCTTTCTTCTTGCTGTGCAGATTATCTTGCCGGTGTACCTCCAGAATAGAATTCTCAAAGGCCTGTTGTTCTGCATCTTCGGCCTCTTCACTTACCTTTGTTTGATTTAGCAGAAAAAATTCATGTTCTTCTTGAGTAAGGAAAATGGCCTTGTTGTCGTGAATGCCCATGAGGTTGATGTGAGTGTCCTCCAATTCCTCAATCACTTCTCCCCCTTCATCAACGTAGTTTTCTTGCAGGGGAGGTCTAATCTGTTGATCTGGACCCCTCTGCTCTCTTTGATCCTGAGGATCTCTCTGTCTTATATAAGGAGGATTTCTCCTAAAATTGGGGTTCTGAATCGGAGGTGCAGGTGTGTTGTCTCTCGAAGGATTTATGTCTGACACATTCACTCTTTCCAACATTATTTCCAATGTTCTGACCATAGAATCCCATTTGGAATCAGTGGTCGACATGGAGGGTTCTTCTTTGATCATGACTCTCCTTTCTGACTTCTGACGGGCCCTTTACGCCAATAGATTGGCATCCACACTAATAGCACTTTTCTGCATGTCCTCTAGGGTGGTAGCATTTCTTTCTCTTAATTGGTAAGACATGTCAGCATCAAATCCATCAGGGAATTTAATCAAAGCCAAACCCTTTGGAGGTTTTATTTCAGTTGGGATTGCATTGTACAGGTTGTTAAAGCGGGTGCAATAATCTTGTACCATCTCACCTTGATTTATTTTTATATTCTCGTATTCTGATAGTATTTGGAGAGGATTTTTATTTACCTCCCATCTGTCGAGAAACTTCTTTGGAACGCAACAAGGTCAGGAACTGAGGCGGTAGGTAAATCTTTGAACCATTTCTTGACGTCTCCTGTTAGACTCTGGGCAAACAGTCGCATTTGAACGTCAGCCTCGTCAACTTCTTGCATGTCGAAATAGTCATTCATTTTATCCACATGTTGTTGGGAGTTTAAAGGTCTGGTTGCATCAAACTGTGGAAGTCTAGTTTGGTAGTCTTGGGGCATGGCAGGTAGCGGTGCAGCCAACACCAAAGGAGCATATCGAGCTGCCATGATGGGTGGAGGAGGTGGAACGAAAATCTGGATGGTCGGCGAGGTAGCGACTGAAGACGAGGACGATGAGGGACTGAACGGTACTGAGGTAGTAATTTGTAGTTTAGTCGTGGGAGACAAGACTTTTGGGGTTCTGGGTTGCAACATAGTTGGGTCAAAAATGAGCCCAGACACAAAACTGTCGGACCATGTTCTAACCAGACTTTGAGGTGCAAAGGTATCAAGATCAAGGTTTTGAGAGGTAACGGGTTTTCCTGAAAAGGAAGGTGACTTATGCAGGGAAGTATGACTCCCTGAAACGGCAGCCGAGGCCTTTCACCTGAGTAAATGTTTGGTGTTATCTATCACTATTGCAAATTCTGGGTCGGGATGAGATCGAGTGTGAACTTTCTTGGAAGCCAAAACTATTTTTTGGTTTTTATATATATATTTTTTAATTTTGTGAGTATGAAAATAATATGTACAAAGTTTGATCAACCTCTAAACATTACTTTCTTCTCGAAATCAAACGTTCTTTTCGGGGAAAGAAAACGTGAAATTATCAGTTTTTAGTTCGTCCCCAGTGGAGTCGCCATTATGTTAGCACTTGGTAAATTTCCTAGAGGTTGAAAAATAAGAAATATACGAAGGTAAATTTATCCAACCCCTTTTAAAGCTGGGATCTAGCCCTTCCAGCTTCAAAGAGGGATCTCTCTATATGATTTAGCTTTGTTTTTAACTTCAGATATAAGGCTAGGTAAAGAAACAGGTATGTTTTGTTGTAAAAGTGTTTTTGAATTGGTTGAGACAATCTACACCTCCATTGGGCTATGGGGTCTGTGTTATAAAAAGCTTGAGGTACAAACCATAAGCGTAAAGGAAAACTTCCACAAGGAGAGATAATATACTCACTGGATCTTTAATAGTTTAAATGATGGACAGAAGAAAAAATGAGAAAGATCATTCAACTAAGAAGCAGTTAAGAATTCCTTAATTGAAAACCTTAGAAGATAAACATTAAAACCTTTAAAGTCGGAAACAGGGTATCTAAGATAAATCCTACAACATACGTTACTTTTAAAGATTAGTTTCAGAAAACAATATGATCACAAAGAAAGAAAAACATTCAACTTAGAGAAAAACGTCACCAGTGAATACACGCAAGAATCCTGTAAAAGTGCTTCCTCTTTATTAAAGGCAGATCTCTTCAAAAATAGTTACAGTCTGATAGAGTCAGGGTGTAAAGATCAACAACCCTCAATACTTCGAAAGGTGAAGTATTTATAATTCAAATTGCAAACGTTCCTGTCATAACTGATCAGGACGTGCTCATTCTAATTTTAGCCTAACAGATTTAACTAATCAAAACTGCTTGATGACTCGGTAAAACCGCATGCGGAATTTCTGGGGTAGGCCGTTGGCGAGGTTCCTATGTAACCTCTTCTGACTGGACAGGTGACTAGACCTGGACAACTCATTTGCTAATCGAGAAGATCGCAGAGTTCTTCCCATCTGAGATGACTAGGCACTGTGACTTTGAGTAGTCTCTCATACACTTCATCCATGTCTGTATACTTAGAGAATGTGGGCTTAGTAAGGAATATGTATCGAATCTCGTGTTGGATACTAATTTCCAACTGTAGGGCATCCATGAATGCTTTGCCGGTGATGCTCCCTTGTATGCTTGCAAACTTTAAACTGTCTTTGGAAACTTCAACCAATCTCTTCTTGTAATCCGGGAGTGTCATTAGTTTATCATTAATGACCTTCAGACCAGGTAAGCCTTTTTTTTGGAGAGCATCAATCTTATTGAAAATAAATTGTACCCCCTGGTCCATTACCTGAACCTTCTCTTCGAGCTGCAGCATTAATCCTCTCTTGGTCAAAACCCTCTTGACCTCAAGGGTTGTCTCTATTATGTCTTCTATCTTCATCTCTTCTAGCTCTTCTCTGGTTTTGGAATTGAGGAATTTGATGATATCATTAGCCTGAGTTGGTCTGTCCCCCAATTCTACTATGATTTTATCAATGGCCTGTTTTCTCCTTTGGAGAAACTCATTTTGTTCAAACATAATTTGGATCATGGGCCATATCTCATTTATGGACTTTGTGATATCTGTCCATACATTTTCTTTGACCTCAGCCAAAGTCTTTCCTGCCATGGTTTGTTTCTGGAGCTGCTATAGTTCTTTCTTGAGCTTCTCAGTTACCTACTTTTCTTTGGATAGGCTGGTTTGAAAAGAAGTTTTGAGCTCCTGGAGGTTCTCAACTTCCTTCTTCAGCCTGCTGATTTGTGTCTCTTGCAGGTTCATCTTCTCCATGGATTTGG
Source organism: Picea sitchensis (assembly GCA_010110895.2). Taxonomy (NCBI): domain Eukaryota; kingdom Viridiplantae; phylum Streptophyta; class Pinopsida; order Pinales; family Pinaceae; genus Picea; species Picea sitchensis. The sequence continues at coordinate 154,087 of SNQJ01S0017278.1, forward strand.
CAAGATCTGTTGTCCCTTCTTGTGGTGTCACTGGGGTTGCCGATGGAATTGTTGTTACTGTTGTTGTGCTTTCTTCTGAGATAGTAATGGAACTCAAAGGAATGAATTCCATTGGCTTCATATGCTCCTTCTCTTTTAGTAATCTCTCCATCTCAGCCTCCATCTCTTTGAGCTGTGCATTCTGCTCCATGAGCATCTTGAGAATTTCGTCCTTCTCGCCTTCCTTCTCTGCTATCTCCTTAGCCTGTGAATCTTTTGTGGGCGGGAGTTTCAACTGTTTCCTCAAGGAAGCGATGTCTGCATTATTTTTCTTTATCATCTCCTCTACATCTTTGACATTTGAAGGATCGTAGCCGATCTTGAGGACCAACTCCTCCAAAGTTTTTATTCGGTTGTCCTTCGCAAAAGAAGATATCTTCTCCAAATTGAGCTGCGTTTGAGCATTGTTCAATGATACCTGAAACTTTGTTGCAGAAGCTGAAGTATGTGCCATTGTGTGGAAAACCATCTCCCCTGTTTGTTTGTGTAGATCCATCTGATCCGATGGGTGTAAAACCTTCGCCTGGAATTCGAAGGTGGCCCTCTTGTAGTCTGAGATCACCTTGGGATCCGGTACCTACGCTTGGAGGTAGGCCATGTGCATCCTACCCTTCTCTGTGTCGAATGCAGACAACAGTCTATACTGCACAGTCGACATTTGTTTCCGAAACTGGCCATAAGTGCTGCTAGTAAGGGTTTGATTCTTCTTCTTGATCATCTTGTATTTCTCGAAGATGCCCAATGTAGGCCTAGTGTTGCCTGGCTGATCGTTCAGGGGAGAGTCTGTGGATTTCTTCGGTACTGTTGGGGTGATGCCCTGATAAAGGCTCGAACCAAAAGGTGGAATGATCGGCTTGATTACTATGGTAGTTACTGTGGTAGTCGGGGCCTCTTTTTCTACTGTCATACCAGACGTTGAAACTGTCTTTGGCCTCTTGGTGTGCATTTGGAACTCTTCTGATGATACCTCCATTACAGGCGGAGATGACTCCTGTCGAGGCCTCTTCTCCTTAGGGACCTGTGGCATGGTATTTTGTTGCACAGTTTTGGGGGAACCTGTTGCTCAACTTCAACCTATTGTTCCACTTCAACCAAGGTGTCAGGAACCCACACTGTCTCATTTGCAAATTTTTTGATCTCTAGCTTAGCTTCGTGAACATACGGGATATTTTTGTTCTTCACCAGCATTTCTGAGATTATCCCGTATGGATCATAATGCCATGGGAATCTTAAGAAAAACTTCATCTCTTTCAGCATCCGGTCAGCTTCCTCTCCGGCACCTCGACTGTTGCAGATGAAGGAGCCAATTTGCCCTTTGATCCGAAGTTGTTGCTTCTTCTTTAATGATACGAAATGAATATCATCAGAATTCATAATTTGTCTTATGTACTCTAAAGAAAAAATTCTTACCAGTACATATTTGGGCAACTTGTAGGGTGCCAACTCGCACCTAAAAACTCTAACTTCGGTGTGGTTCTGATACAAGTACCAGTCCTCGGTTTTTGTATTCTCCGAGAGATGCAAAATTCTCTGGACTTCGTCGTTGATGCGAGGCTCGGGCCTTCCGCTCAACATGCTTACCACAGGGTGGTAAAACAGATCAATGAATGCTTTGAAGTTGTATTCAGCAGAGTTACACTTCAACAAAGAGAACCATGCTGTTATTGGCTGAGGCTTTCCATCTGCGTCCATTTTCTGCATAGAAAAACTGAATTTATCGTCTTGATAAAAAACAAACATGTAGGCCAATATGGACGAATATCTAAACATGCCCTCCGTTCCAAAGTTCACGAACTGCTCGTGAATATTGTCGACCAAGAAGGTACTGAAATCAAACTGTGTTGTAGGTTTTTCATCATTGGAGAAAATGGATAGAAAACCCAGGATGGGCTCATCTACCCACTGGTCAGAATAGTAACCTAACAGGGCACAAAGAGAGGAAATTACTTGGTTTCCCTTGGTGAAGAACATGGATGATGGGTAGGGTGGATTGGTGGAAGGGAGTTGAGCGGAGGTGGGAAGGAACAACTTGAATATTTGAGCTCTCTGGGGAAAATTCATTTTTTGATACAACTCTGTAAGGATCTCTAGACTGAAAGGAGAAACGGAATTGGCATGGGGGATTTGAATAATTTGGTTAATATCTTCGGGAGTGATGAAGAACAGGACGTCCCTGGATGAAGAGACTACGACCCTCTGGTCAGGAATATAATGTGCTTGGCATTTGAGGGMGAATTTGGGAAAGTGGTGTATCTGGGGAAAAAGGTACAGGGGAAAATTGAACTCCCAGAGTCCAATCTCATCGCTCTGGTCTAGGAACACTTCCCGGAGCCATGACTGGAGGTCTGAAAAATTGAAGTCTCAAATGGTATATGCGATCAACCTATATTTATCCACCAATGGGATTTTTTCCAGGTCAACAGAAGGAGGAAGAAAAGGATTCTCTTCTCCTTCCGCTGGCCTTGGCTTTGGCGCCATCTCTGCAACAGTACCTGCAATAAAAAATATGTTAGTGGGGTCGAATGACTGTGGATGGAGGCGATGGGGAAGCAATGGGGGAATAAGAGGTAATTTTTCTAGCGCAATGGACGAATAACGAATGAAAGGGGAAAACGGTAGTTTTATTCAAAACTGGGGTTGGTTGGACGTGGGAGACATGTCAGCAGTATAATGGGTATGTTATCCTGTAATAAATGGGCAAAGGGCCACTTGGGATGAGGTGGAAGGTGACGGTGGACAAAGCATATGGACGGGTGACGTGGCGGCCAGGGATTGGTGGTAAAAGTCGCAATAAGGGGTTGTTCATGAGTGAAAAGGGGTGAGGGACTGAAAGCAGGGACTGACAACAATTATGGGATGGGACACAACTCGGGAACAAGCGAAACAAGTGGCACCAGTGGAGGATGACGTCCCTGAGTGATGGAGGATGTCAGCTGGCATATGGTGAAAAGACTTCAAGACCAATAGATTTGTGCCACCTATGAAAAGGGGCCCGTCGGAGGGAATATCCATTCTGCCCCCCCCCCCTTGGTTAAAATCATAACATCGAGGGGGGTCTGAAATCCATTGTAAATCGTTGATCTGCGTGCCTGTTTCCTGGCTGCAGATGTTAGCGCGTCATTTATTACTCATTTCGGACCTGCCCCCCCTCCATTAAAGGAAGAACGAACGGGGGAGTCCGGAATCAAATTTGGGTCGTGGATGAACGCGCTCGTTCTTGGACCGTCCAGATCTGCGCTAATGTTATCACCGATTCCGGACCCCCCACCCCCTAGTTAAAGGAAGAACGGTCGGGGGGTCCGGAATGATCTGTGCTCCGTAGATCTGGGCGCCACGATCTGGACTGTTGAAAAGTGCATGTAACATAAATCAGGAGTGGGGAAAAATGTGTTTGGAAACTTAGGATAAGTGATTTTTGCGCATTTTTTCCCAAACCTTTCACAAAGACACCACCAAGGGACTTCGTCCAAACTATTCTTAGGAAATTTAAACATGGCATAACATTTTCATCAGTCTGGTTTCATTGGTGGTGAAGCAAAAGAAGCAACTAACCTACATGTTAACCTATCTTCCTAGGACAATTAACCCAGATTAAACTGTTGGGTTAAGAAATTACTCTAACCTATGGGCTATCTGACCAGGATTAAACAATTTGGTCAGATTTATTCACTAATCTAACCTATGGTCTATCTGACCAGGATTAAACAGTTTGGTCAGATTTATTCACTAACCTATCAACATTAAAATTTAAAAGAACTTGACCATGCTTGAAAGGTATGGCCAAGTTACTATTATTGCATGGGGCTTTTTTTTTTCAATTCTTTTATGCGATCTTTTCTTTTACTATTTTTTCTTTCTTTTCTTTTCTTTTTTCTTTTTCTTTCTTCTTTTTCTTTTCTTTTAAATTATTTGCAGAATGAAAAATCATTTGTCAATAAAGACACTAGATACAGATAATATCCAAGTCATCAGTTGATTCCCATAATTTATGGGGTGATAACAGGCCTCACAATACATCTTGATGTAGTCCTCAATGTTGAAAGGCCCAGGGGGGAAAGTGTGCAGATTGACTGGTTCACCTCTCTTCAAGAGGCCAATCAAGAAGTATATATCCTCAGTCGTTGGAGTCAATGATTTCCCCTCTATCATAAAATCCTCTGCTTCTGGATGCCAGTAATCAACCAGGGTGTTCATTATAATGGGTTGTGCCCTCATAAATGGACACCGGAAGAAATTCCACAGCCCGCATTGTTTCAATGTGGAAATGGAAGCAAGTTCCTCATCGACCAATATATCAATGTCCTCGTGTTCCCTCTCCCTCCAGTGGACATACATCCTATTCCATGGCAGTTCAAAAGGGGAGTTAGCTCTTTCATTCTTAATTTTTCCATGCTTTTGAGGGTGTACACGAATTGTTTTGGTCACAATCGCATATGTACGTGGGAAGAGTGTTTTCTTCCTAAGTACATACATGACTTGTCCTTGGACAGCCCGCATACACCTAGGGCCGCTCCTTTTTAGGAGAGTGTGCCCCCCAAAAAACAAAAATAAATGCAGAAAGGAAGAATGGAAATGCAGGAGGGATGAGTTTGTACTTACTTGGTCCGAGCGGAAGTTCATTTTGTCCTCTAAATCTCTTGGAATCAACTTCTTTAGAAAAGGGGTGGTTTTTACTTTTTTGCTAATTTTTAAATTGCAATGGTGAAAATGAGTTGCCAGCTTCTATTTATAGACCTTTTTGGCCCTTTTTGCCAATTTTTTGACCCCTTTTGTTATTTTTTCTGGCTTAAAAATCATTTAATTCCATTCTTTAGTTTCTTATTGGATGTTACGATACACTTTTCCTTTTTGTTTGGTAACTTTTGGGGAGGTGGGTCACTTTAAAATTCCTTTGGTATAAGTCATTTTTTCCAAATTTTTGCATACAAGTTAGGATTTCACCTCCACTTTCTACATCTTGTTGTCTTTTCCACTTTAACATAGGATCAATCCCACTGATGTGCGACATGTAACCATCATTGCTTCTTTAGAAGTGTCATGATTAGGTGGTAGAGCCTACCTTTACATCGATTCCCTAGATAGATCCTTGTTGCATTTTGGAATCCATGCTATCTATAATGACTTTAGTCTCGGGAGTCCTTGTTAGTCCTGTCATGATTACGATATTGAGCCTCATTATTTTGATGCACCATCAATATTGGAGTCACCCTTGGGACTCCTAAAATGAGAAAGATTTGTTGTCTTTCAAGCTCACTTTGAAATCCGAAAGCAACATCCGACGAGACTGCATTTATGCTTTTTGATATTGTCTACATTAACTGAGAAAGTAACCTTTTGGAGTCTTCTTTAAGCCCTTTTAAGACTCTCTAAACATGAAAATATTTTCAAGCGATCTTGTTTCCCTTCATGCTCGCCAAACTCAAACTTGAAGGCACGTCTATCCGACGGTAGTTTACCCATTTTTCAGTCTAGATGGTCAATTGTATGAATAAAGGTATACTCTAGGAACTTCGTTTCGCTAGAAGAGTATTCTCAGGTATAATTGTAACCCTTGTTCAGGCCTGAGGGACTAAATTTATGAAAAAGGAACATTCTCCTTGGTTTTGGTTTATCACCTTTTTCGGGCCTTGGAGATTACTTACGAAAAATGAACACCCACAGAGTCCATAGTTAATCACTTTTCAGACTCCCTAAAATTGAAAAGATCGTCGAGTGACATTTTTCCTTCACACTTGTTAAATTGGTACAAAAGAAAATATACTCGCATGAGTTTACCCCTTTCTCTGGCCTATGGATTATGGAAAAAAAAGGTACGCCTCAGGAGATTCGTCTCACTGGGAGAGTTCTCCTCAATAACTTTTATACTTTTTCAAGCTAAGGGAACTAAATTCATAAAAGGGTTGTGAGTCCATAGTTAAGCTCTTTTCAGAGTCCTTAAAATTGAAAATATTTATGAGTGATCTTGTCTTCGTCACACTCATTAAAATGGTTTTTAATAGACCTATTTTCGGTGCTATTTTACCCCTTTTTCGAACTGACTAGACTATCTCTAAAAAAGGTACTCCTTGCAGTCTTCTTTTATGTTTTTTTAAACTCTCTAAACGTGAAAAAACCACCAAGCTTACCTTCTCTGGGATCATTAAAATTGCATTGAAGGGGAATTCATTGTGTCCTGTTAATCGCATTTGCATATCTGTGTCTTTGGCCTAATGCGAGCTTCATGTTTCTCTCAACTAAATCTTTTAAGCATGCCTTATACGCAATCCTTGTAGCACTTTGCCTCTGTGACCTGACACCTTGACCCATGGAGGAATTTTCCCTGAGTGTCCTTTTCCTGCACATGTCTCCTTTCTATGGGAATTAGTGTGTTCCTTGCAACTGGAACTAGTATTATTTATTGTGACACTTTTTCCTCCTTTGTAATGTAGCATTCTTTTATTCTTTTTCAAGCTCTTTCAAAAATTGAAAAAGACAAAAAAAAATAAAAAAACCCAAAAAGAAGGGACATGAAATATATATTCTTTTTTGGCAGGACAATGAGTCACCCTTGGACAAAGCACATCCTTTTGTTTGTTCATCAATCATTGGGATTTTTTTTTCCGTCAAGCATTGGGATCTAATATGACCTTAGGAAGTTGTTCTCGCTACACAGAGTTGTGTCCTCCTCCACTTGGTTACTCTTCCAAACACATGGAGAGTTTGTGTCGCCTCCTATATCGTGAACTTATGTCAACGTCATACTTCCCGAGTCTGATCATATTTTGTGCCTTTGTGCAAGAGAATTTTCACCCAAACTGATTCGGCCTTTCTGTAATTTGCCTCTTGACCACATGACCCAACCATCTCAAAAGTGCAATCAAGTCCTGATTCAAAATCAATGAAGTTCTCTTCCTGATCATCGAGATCCTCTTGTATTTTCTCGACGAGTCATTGAAGACCTCTGGGTAGTGAATTCATATGCTCACATTTTACTCCTACCCGAGTTTTGAATATCTTGAAGTTGTTTCTCGAGCTATGAAGACCTCATATCCAGACATCGGGCTTATTGTCTTCTCGAATATGGATAATGTACTTATATATCTTTGATTTTGAGATGTATATTCTTTGTGTATTGTTCACAGCTACACTTTATATAGTTATATGACATGGATCTATAATGTATTTGATTTGAATCCATGATTTATTTCATCCCGATCATGGGTATGTTCGCCTCTTAGAGACATTTGTTATTTTTGCAGATGGCACCTCCGAAACTCTAGTCCTGGGCTCACTCGTTTCGTACATTGGTGAATATTTTGTAATGTATTTCGGCCATCATATTCTCTTCTGAACTCACACATTAGGAGGAATTTGTTATAACCCTAAATTTATCAGCAAATGCATACCTGTACTTTGGCCCTCTTACTTGCATTTTTTGACAAAGTACTATTGAGTTGCTCTTCTAAAAAACCAATTTTTCGAAGATGTGTGCACTCTACACCAATACTGCATGCATACATATGCTTTCTGCACCACTATAGACCACGTACATACGCATGTTGCACCATTACAACCTGCATATACTTGCAAAAGTTGCAAGGAATTCATTGAGATTACAGGCTATTGATTAGTTTCCCAGCTAATCCACCACCTATATCCCATCCCCCAACCGAATAACCATCCTTTTTTCATATAAAAGGAGGTTTTGGGGTCACATTTTACATCTAGACATAAGAACAGTGAAACTCTTCTTCATTTCACATCCCCTCCTTGCCCAAGTTATTGCATCCCTTTTGTGAGAATTGCCTCAACATTCCCCAATTAGCCCTTCTTCCTCCATCAAAACCCATTCACTTCCCAATAAGAGATCAGAAGGTTGAGAGGAGAATCCATACAAAGGTGCACTTGGAACTTGGTGAAGAGGATGCCGGACCAGGTTCGTGGAGTAGTAGTCGGATTTGATTGTAAAGGTATAATCATTGAGTTATTAATAAAATAATTACTTTTCCTGTCCCAAATCATTGTGTATTGAATGCTTTTATTGGTTTATGTTTTGACATTCTAACATATAACCCTAATTTGTATATGAAAGAACATGCTTGTAGTTTTATGTTTGTCAATATTTAAATGCAGGTCATCCCTAGGAGGAGGCGTGCAGTCGGTGAAGCTTTCAAGCGTGAGGGGATCATCATTGGACGCAGAGTAGAGGTATAGTTACCCGATCTCCTTCATCTTTTCTTTTCTTGTATAAGTTTTGGTATGTTTGGGGTAGTTTAGAGAAGTAGTTTAATTTTATATGGTTAATTGATCTTCCTACATTCTGAACCTTGGTGTAGTCATAGGGGGGGTTTCCCGCTAGAAAAAACCCCCAGGGACTGGGAAGAGGTCGAGGAGGTGGAGTTGGAGGAGAATTCAGAGGAGGAAGGACCGTGGGAAGAGGACCAAGTAGATTCTACAACTATCATGAGCAAGGCCACATGGCTAGAGATTGTACTCATCTAAGGCAACCTTAGTTCTTTCACTACAGAGCTAATGGGAACGCAAATGAAGACTTCCCATAACTAATTGAAAAATGGGAAGATAGGGTATGTCAATGAGGAACTAATCTCATCATTTCAAATATAAAGAGAGTTATTAGGGGACAACTTCCCAAGCTTAACAGCGTTACTCGACGAGGAGAAAATACTGGCGTAGATGCTGACAATTTACCTCAGATCCAGAAAGTAGCACCTAAGGAGGATAGGTATGATCATCTTAAACAAAAGCTATTATTTAAAAATTCCATATAAGTATTTCAGAATATCCCTATCCCTTAGATACAATAGAAACCCCCTCAACCTATTGTTTACACTAAGATCGTGAAAATCCTTGCTTCACCCCCTACACCCAGAAACCCTGTAGTCCCGATTAGACAACCTGACCATCCACAAAATGTAGTTGAACTTTGGTTTCAACTATTTTATGATATTCTTGGGAGTGACTAGTTGACAGAGAAGTTGTGGAATGCACTGTACCTAGTTCTAGGAAATGAAGAATCTCCAGAAACAATAATAAGGATTAATATTCCTAAGAATAATATTCAGAGAGTACAGAAAAGGAAAGTATGGACTAGAAAAGATTTTAGATTAGTAGCCCAACTAGATGAATTTGAGATTAAGGATGTTATTTTATATCTAGGATCTGATGTTAACATACTACGTAAAAAGACTTGGGAATCCTTAGGAAAACCCTAGTTGACATATTCCCCAATCCAATTAAGAATGGCCAATTAGTATTGTATATTCCCTATAGGAAGACTGGAGAATGTTGAAATAGATGTTGTGGGAGTGAATATTGTAGTTGATTTTGAGGTGATCAAAATCATGGGGGATAAGGAACCTTATCCTGCACTACTTGGCATTGATTGGGGTTATGAAAACTATGCATTGATTGACCTAAATAAAGACACTATGACATTTGAGGTAGATGGAATAAAATTAGTTCAACCCTTGGATCTATATGTAGTCCCTTGATACATGGAACCAACGGACAACAATATGGAAGCAAAAGACTTGGATAAGTTGTACATTGTAACAGTTGGAATGAGAGAAGACTACATAAATCCTACTGCTTATAGATCAATAAGTTGGAGGATCATACAATCAGCGGACGAAGATTCAGAGCTAGCATTTGATAGTTGGTAGCAAGGTTCATACGAAATATTTTCAAGAAGATGCACAACTGTCAGAGAAACCAGATGGGTTAGAAACGAGGTCAAAGAATACCTGATATATGATGGTACCTCATAACTTGGCATTTTTCTGGTCAATATGGAATAAACGATAGTGGAGGGTCAAAGGATCTCAGTGTTGGATTTATCCCTCCAAGACACCCCTGCCAGATGGTGGACCAACCACAAAGACTTAGTTGAGAAATGGGATGATGTGAAGAAAGCTATCCGATATAGATTTCAAGATAAGGTGCAGTTGGAATCAGAGATGCAGACGGATTTCCAAGTTGCGCAACTGTTCAATGGGCAGTCTGATCCTAAAGCACATATTGAACAATGTGTGAAACAGTGGAAAGTTGAGGAAATATCATATTTCTTGTGGGTTCAATTATTTCCCCATTCACTAGGTCCAATTCTGAAAGTTTGGTACATGCATGAAGAAAACAGAAGACAGACCAGCGACTGGAAAACGTTGGCAAATCAATTTTGCAAGGAATTCTTGTTTACAAGTAAGTACCCTGAGCTTAAGCTAGTTTTGCAAAGAATTAAAGAATTCCTTTTTACAGATAACGGTGAATGGAAATCAGACCTAGTGGTATGTGAAAATCATGGCCAAGAACTTCAGTCTAACCTTCACCTAGACTTGGACAAGGGACCTATAGAATGTTATAATATTGAGAAGGATTTGGAAAGCTTAGATGATTTAGAAGAATTGTGAAACTTAGCCATCAAGGAGACAGAAGGGAGCAGAGAAATCTAGAACATTATACCTATCCATACTGATGGTTCTTATAATTATCCGTTGAAGTTGCGCAAATTCAATATAGGAACTACTTATCAACCTAAGACAGCTATGGTAGGAGATTACTGGGATGAGAAAACTAGCCAAGAATTACATAGCTTGTTTCTAGAGTAAGAGGATTTGTTCCCAAAAAACATTCAAAGCTAAAAGGGATTAAAGGAGCTATGGGATAAATGAAAATTGAACTAAAACCAGGATCAAAGCTTGTAATCCATAGACTATATCACCTTAACCCCAGAGTGAAAGAAAAGGTCAATTGGGAAATAGACAAGATGTTGGAAGATGAACTCATTTTTGCAGTAGAAGAAGCATAATGGGTTACCTTAATAGTCATCTAGAGAAAGAAAGGCACATAGGAAATTAGGGTCTATGTAGACTATAGAAGCCTTAACTCTTCCTGTGTGCATGACCATTTCCCAACACCTTTTACTGATGAGGTACTAGAACAAGTTGCAGGGAAAGAATATTACTCATTTACAAATGGATTTTCGGGGTATCCCCAGGTAAGGATTGTTGAAGAAGAAATAAAGAAGACCACATTCATAACAAAATGGGGGTCATTTATATACAATGTGATACCATTCGGCCTAAAGAATGCCCCTACAGTTTTTTCCCGGATTGTAATAGTAGCTTTCCGATAATTCATCCACAAGTTTATAGAAGTTTATATGGATGATTGTACAGAATATGGTATGCTCAAGGAACATGTAGCGCTACTAAGTCTGATGTTTGATAGATGTAGATAATTGAAGATATCGTTGAACCTTAGAAAGTGTATCTTCTATGTGCCACATGGAAATTTGTTAGGCCACTTAATATGCCAAGAAGGAGTATTGGTAGACCTAGCCAAAGTTGTAGTTATTGTGAACATGTCGCCACCTACAAGTGCTAAGTAGTTGCGCTCCACATTGGGGAACACAAGGTACTATTGCAGGTTTATCAAAAGATATGAAAATTGTTGGAAGATTGGTTATTATAATTGATGTCAACCCTAGTCATGGGTTTTGGACCGCAAGATTGATGAATGTATTTGGACATGAAGGAAAATGCACATGTAGATACAACACCCATGGATGGATAGTATACATCATGTTGTTTTTGGTGATATTTGGCACGTCACTTGGATCCTCATGGTTGAGGAGAAATGAATTTTTGAATATGACAAAGTGAATTAAAGAAGGAAGTACATGTAGGCCCTGAAGGTAATTAAAGAAAAGAATTACAAAATAAGAAAATGTCAAGTCGACCCTAATGTTAAAAGGAAGTGATATAAATGGTATAAATAAACATAATTATACATTCATTTGATACAAGTCGAAATTTAGAGGTAATAAGAAGCAAAGAAGGCCGGATTTCAAGGGAGGATGAAGTCTTTTGGTGATGTGTTCTAAGGTATGTTATTTTCAGGTCATCTTACCATTTTTTATATAACTTTTTTTCTATAATTCTTCATATGGTGAAATCGCTATGGTATTGAGAATACATATCAATGTACCTCTGGTAACAATTTCAGCTCTTTATTCACTATAATTATGGATATACACTCTGTGGAAGATAGGGTTTGTGACCAGTCCTAAAGCTAGTCAATAAACAGGTGTTTCGGGTAAAACAATCATAAATTCTTCATCGAGAATCCAAATGAAGTGGGAAAAATTTCATTGGAAATAGTACATACTTTAGTTTCTTTTGTGTGATTTTCATAATCAGATGTTAATTATTAAGTGTGGGGCATTTTGTGCAAGTTCACTCTCCTGAATAGACCAGAATTGAATAAAGTCTCCCATTCTTTCTATAACCTCTTTTTGGGGAGGATTCAAGGAGTGAAAATTGGAGGAGTTTCAGAGAATACATTGAGTAATATTATCTATAGGATCAGGGTACTCCAAGAATTGAATAATTCCATAAATTGAATAAGTGTCAGGAAGCATTATCAAGTTCTATGTGATGATTGGTTGATGGTGATGATTTAATGTAAAGTTTTATTATCTCTCATATATTCTTGGGTGGAAGGAAGGGGAAAGGATGGATAGTTCAACTCTCTCTTGATATTGGAGGATTGTATCTTCCTCTTGGAGGTTTATCCCTCCCTTTACATTTGGCAGCTATAATTGCATCTCCTCTTGGAGGTTTATCCTCCCTTTACATTTGGAAGTTGTATCACCTTTGGATGTCATCACTTCCTTGAACACATCCATTGATTATTTCTCTATGCATGGTGTATTGTGGTGTATTGAAACTCTATACTATTGTTCATTGCTCATTGATATAACGGTTTAAGTATAAGTTGAAAATGTTTTAAATTGTACTTGATACTGATTCACCCCCTCTCAAGACAACAATTGGTATCAGAGCATGTTGCCTTCTTAATAGCTTCTAAACCACTGGAAGGAAAAATCTTGAGTAGATATGGATGACCATGAGTACATTTCAAACGGGATTCAAAATTGATGGAAGAAATTATGCATAAAGGAGTGATAGAGTGAAAACTACCTAACGGCTTTGGGAGTAGTCATTTGGTACTCACAAATGGCTATGTGATCCCAAATAATGTCTACAAATGATCCAAATGAGAAGAATATTATGATCTGTAATTCAAAATCCAGAGATAAGCTCCAGCAGCATTGGCACCAACCATTAAGAAGCAAAGTGATGGATGCAACACTGCTAAAGAGGTATGGGGAAAACTCAAGAATATCTATGAAGGTGATCCAAAGTTAAGAAGGTCAAGCTTCAATGACATAGAGAAGAATTTGAAAATTTGAAGATGAATGAAAAGGAAGATGTTGCAACCTATCTTATTAGAGTTTATGAAGTTGTTAATGCTATCAGAGGATTAGTGAAGATCTCTATGAATCGTTGTACAAAAAGTGTTGGAGATCACTTTCCTTTGAAGTATGATGCTAAGGTCCTCGCCATTGAAGAAACTAGGGACTTGACCAAAAATGACAATGGATGAATTCCATGGGACTCTTATGGCATATGAAATGAGAATAGGTACCAGAAAGTTACCAGACACACAATGAAGCAGCCTTCTAATCCATAAAGAAGACAAATACAAGGATAACGACCTTGATTAAGAAATAGCAACTTTTGTAAGAAGGTTCCAGAAAGTGGAAGATCAGCGTAAGTCTCCTCTCAAATGTTTTTAATTGTGGTAGAGTCATGACATATTGTTGAAAACTTTTACTATAAAAAAAGAGAAGTCTCAACAATAAAAATTACCCAAGGATGATGACATCTCCTTGATGAGAGTGATGAAGAAGATAATGATGGAGGAGAGTTCCTCTTCATAACCCAAGAAACCCGTGGTGGATGATGATCATAAGAATTCTAAAGAAGAAGAAATAATTTGAAGAAGATTGAGATGAAGAAACCAACTTTTATTATTACTTTGGGGATACAAAGACAATAGAGAGAGTGAACAAGAAGATGCCTGAAAATTGAAGCATGTTGAAACTGAAAATAGAAAGCTTAGAAACACAAACATAATACTAAAAGGTTAATTGAGTAGTTGTGAAGAAGAGAATTACAAGCTTGAAAATACCATTAATTGTTTGAAGGAACAATTAGAAGATTATGGAGGAAATTGAAAAGAAGAATTGATCAAGACAAAGGAGCTACTATGGACAACACAAAAGTTGAAGAAGTTGGAAAAAAAGAACTGAAAAATTAATAGATAACTTAGCAGTCAAAGATCTCAAATGAAAAGACAGGACTAGGATACAATGCTAGTTTGAAGACAACAAAACAAGAGAAGGAAGTTGAAAATGATGAAACCAACACTCCAGAAATGAAATCACCAAGTTATAAGACTAGAATTAAGAAGGAATGAGACATCAAGATCTCTCCCATCAGGTATGAGCAACACAGAAGGAACTACAGAAGAATAGGATAAACCCATATGGGACCACACCACAAAGAAGATCACTTACACCCAGGTATCAAAATTTCTTTCTTGGACATTGTTATACTTGTGGAAATTTTGGACACAAGGCAATCAATTGTAGAATCAATGAAAGGAATAACTATGCAATCTACATGAATGGTGAAAGTAATAGATATGGAAATGTTTGTAGACCTGTCAATAGAAATTATAATCCATTTTACCCATTAATGGATGAAAATATTGTATGTTACAAGTCCAATAATCTTGGTCACAAAGCACAATATTGCAGAGAGATGAAGGAAGATAATCATATGTCAAATGTCTGCATACCAACTACAACATGGAAAAGGAAATAAATTCCACAAAATGAAAATTGTCGAATAGCATTGATCGCTAAACAATGCAAAGAAGAAGATGAATGGTTCATAGACAGTGGGTGCTCATCTCATATGATTGGAGATCAAAGAAAAATTGTTAGCTTGAAGAAAAGAAGTGGAAATGTTGCATTTGGAGATGACTCATCTACCAAAATACATGGAAAAGGAATTGTAAAGCTTGGAAGTGAAAATGTAAAAGTAGGAAAGTTCCTATTGGTTGAAGATCTAAACAATAATCTCCTCAGTGTCAGTAAAATATGTGATCAAGGATACACTCTTATGTTTGACTCCGGAAAATGTAAAATCAGATAAAATAACTCGGGAAGATTGGTTGCACCTACAACAAGAAGACCGAACAACATATACATCCTAGACATGAATAAGAGAGAGAAGACAGAAGCGACACAAAATGATTCCAAGGAAGAAAAAGTCCCAAAGACCAAAAATAAGGATGAAGTATATTGAGTGCCACATGTTCAGGGGGAGCAGCCCCAAAGAAGAAGGTTACTTTTTGCCATTAAACTCAAGGAGAGCAGCCCTAACCTTTGCCATTAATGTCAAAGGGGGAGATAAATTAGGATAATGATGATAGGGGGAGCATGATTTTTTCCATCAATGACAAAGGGGGATATTGTTGGAAGATTGGTTGTTGTCATTGATGTCAACCCTAGTCATGGGTTTTGGACCACAACATTGATGAAGGTATTTGGACATGAAGGAAAATGCACATGTAGATACAACACCCATGGATGGATAGTATACATCATGTTGTTTCTAGTGGTATGTGGCATGTCATGTGGATCCTCATGGTTGAGGAGAAATGAATTTTTGAAGATGACAAGGTGAATTGAAGAGGGAAGTACATGTAGGCCCTGGAGATAATTAAAGAAACAAATTACAAGATAAGAAAGTGTCAGGTCAAACCTAATGTTAAAAGGAAGTGACATAAATGGTATAAATAAACATCATTATATTTTCATTTGATACAAGTCAAATTTCAGAGGTAATAAGAAGAAAAGAAGGCCGGATTTCAAGGGAGGATGAAGTCTTTTGGTGATGTGTTCTAAGGTATGTTATTTTCAGGTCATCTTACCATTATTTCTATAACTTATTTTCTAGAATGGTTCAGATGGTGAAATCGCTATGGTATTGAGAGTACACATCAAGGTACCTCTAGTAAAAAATTTAGCTCTTCATTCGCTATAATTATGGAGATACACTCTCTGGAAGATAGGGTTTGTGACCAGTCCTGAAGCTAGTCAATAAACAGATGTTCCGGGTAAAATAGTCATAGCTTCTTCATAGAGAATCCAAATGAAGTGGGACAAATTTCATTGGAAATAGTACGTACTTTAGTTTCTTGTGTGTAAGTTTCAGAATCGGAAGTTAATTATAGAGCGTGGGGCATTATGTGAATGTTCACTCTCCTGAATAGACTAGAATTGAATAAAGTCTACCATTCTTTCTATAACCTCTTTTTGGGGAGGATTAAAGGAGTGAAAATTGGAGGAGTTTCAGAGAATACATTGAGTAATATTATCTATAGGATCTAAGTACTCCAATAATTGAAGAATTGCAGAAATTGAAGAAGTCTCAGGAAGCATTATCAGGTTCTATGTGATGATTGGTTGTTGGTGATGATTTAATGTAAAGTTTTATTATCTCTCATATATTATTTGGTGGAAGGAAGGGGAAAGTATGGAGAGTTCAAATCTCTCTTGATATTGTAGGATTGTATATTCATCTTGGAGGTTTAGCCCTCCCTTTACATTTGGAAGCTTTAGCTACCTTTGGATGTCATTACTTCCCTTGAACAGTAACTATTGATTATTTCTCATATATTGTGCATGGTGTATTGGTGTAACTCTTATACTATTGTTCATTTCTGATTGGATATAGTTGAATGGTTTAAGTATAAGTTGATTTTTTTTTTTAAATGTACTTGATACTGATTCACCCCCCTCTCAGTATCAACAAAAACATTATTGCACCTCTGGAAAATATACTCAGGAAGGAAGAATTGTTCCAGTGGACCATAGAGCTTGATAAAGAATTCAATATCCTAAAGGAAAATCTCATCACAACACCTATTCTGATATTTCGTAACTAGAAAAATGAAATTCATGTGCACGTAGACACATTAGGTATTGCCTTGGGAGCCATATTGGTGCAACCAGGAGATGGAGCCATGGATCATCCTATTTATTTTTCTAGAAGGAAGTTGTCGCAAGCTGAGCGCAACTATACAACCATGGAAAGGGAAGGTTTAGCTATGATTTACACTCTGCAGAAGTTTAGAAATTATTTGTTAGGCTCTCATTTTATGTTCTTTACTGATCATTCTGCGTTAAAATATCTAGTTAACAAGCCTGCTCTGGAAGGAATAATTTTTTGATGGTTGTTATTGTTTCAGGAATTTTCATTTGAGGTGATCATTAAACCTAGAAGGTGCAATATAGGGACTGATCGCCTACCTAGATTAGATTCGGGAGAAAGTGTCAGAGCAAACAATGATCAACTCCCATATGTAGACCTATTCTGGGTTGACACCATACTAGAATACCTGGAAGACATAGCAGCCTTATTAAGTACAGGGGCCTTCCCAGAAACATACTTCGCAACTCAAAAATGTCATATGGTGGTTAGAGAAGCAAACTATCAATTGATTGCAATGCAATTGTTTAAGTTGGGACTAGAGAGTATCCTCAGGAGACGTGTATTAGATCATGAAATACAAGACATACTATGGGAGTGCCACAGTAGAATTACATGAGGTCATGTTGGAGGAAATACCACTGCACATAAATTCCTCCAAGATGGACTATGGTGGGCCACGCTCTTCAAGGATGCAAAGGAATATGCTATATCTTGCAACGTTTGTCAAAGAGTGGGAAATCCATCACAATGATACGAATTACCTCTTCAACCAGTTTGAGCTCTACAAGAATTTGAGAAATGGGCAGTTGAATTTAATGGGTCGATCAAACCCACTACTAAGCATTCAAAATCTAGGTATAATATTACCGCAATGGATTACCTTACACGTTGGGATGAGGCAGAAGTTTTCCAGGATTGTTTGATTGATATTGTTGCTAGGTTCATTTTTTAAAATATTATCACTCGATTTGGATGTCCTAGGAGTCTGACCGGTGATCAGGGAGGTCATTTTATCAGTAGTACAATAGCAAATCTTACAACAGAGTTCTTGATACAACATCATAAAAGTATCCCCTACCATCCACAATCCAATGGAACAATAGAAGCGTTTAACAACATCTTGTATAGGGTATTAACTAAGGTTTGTTTCTCAAAAAAGGAGGATTGGGATGACAGAGGCCCAACAGTTTTATGGGCTTACAGAACAACCATAAAGAAATTCTACAAGTATACTCCATTTCAGCTAGTTTATGGGAAAGAGGTTGTGGTACCTGTAGAATTCATTACTCCAAGTTTATATATTGTGCAAATTACACACATGTGGGAGGATGAATTAGTTGTGCAGAGGCTCATGGAATTGCAAGAACTTGAAGAGACCAGGTTTTTAGCAGACTTCCATCAGTCAGTTGAGAAAGAAAGGCATAAATGTTGGCATTACAGACGCATTAAGAACAAATAATTTGGGCAAGGAGATAAAGTCCTACTTTATGACAGTTGATACCAAAAGCATCCAAGCATGATGCACATGAATTTATTGGGACCATTTATAGTTGTGGATATCCGACCTTCTGGAACAGTTAGAATCGCGCAACTTGATGGTATGTTGCAGCCAAAATGGGTGAATGGCGTTCACCTAAAACCCTATATTCCTTAGAACGGAGATAAATGATTGTTTCCCCATTCTGAAGGAGCATGTATAGTAGTTAGATTTGATTTTGTTTTGCAATTTCTGTGAATTCAGTTAATAAAGTCGAAGAGTGCATTGTGGTGTCGCGACATGTAGTTCATTTTTCTTTCTAAGTGTTGGTTTGATGCAGAACTGCTTACTCAATAGTGTAGGATCATAAGAGTCGTGAATCTATTAATGAAAATCATTAATATGATGAGGACCCCATTTTGGTCGAAGGAAGAGAAAATATGGATGAAATCCTAGTCCATGTGTCACACGAACCTAGTCCATTCATAGTCTTTATTACCTCTACAATAACCCATTGGTATTCACACTGGGATTCTCATCCATTAAACGATAAGGTATGGAATCAACCATGTCCCTGACCAACTTTCCCAGTAAATTTCTAGATCTCGCAATATATTTACCCCGTTAACTAGTCCCGTCAAACAACTCAGATCCAATTGCTCAATGAAGAAGTTGCAGTCACCATGGATCCACTGGAGAAACAAGAGAAATTTGATCAAATTCAGCAAGAAGATAATGAGTTGAGCGCTTTGTTTGAAGCATAATCAGTAGCCAAGAAGGAGTTGCACGAATTTCAAACTTTCATTTAGATAGTGTATATAAAAATGCAATAGGTAGATGCTACAACCGACTCTTAATGGAACACTTTGGTCGCATCCAATCCCAGAGGATGTATCACATATCTGACTTAGGAGTTTGTAGCCCAAAGCCTCACTGGCCAGGAAGTGGTAGGATAAAATTGGGAGTTTCTAGGAAGTCAGGAAGTGGGCCTTAGATTTGGTCCCAGAGTTGAGCCCTTCATTTGAAGAGGTAGAAAAGGAGAAAGAGCAAGCAAACGATGAAATAAAAAAGGAGGAGGGAAAAGGAAACCAATAGGCACTCCTAGAAGCTGTGAAAGAGCCAAGAAATTGAATTGATGGCAAGTCAAGGCTTGTGGTCGGAGCCTATTGGGACCTTCATTTTTTGTTTGAAGTTGTGAAAGGAAGAATACAGTCCCAGTTTTGGTCAAACATGAGTTGCGCAAGCTACAGAATAAGCTGGACAATGGAGCAAGTAAGAAACAAAAATCAGTTGTGAAAAGGGACACTGCAATGCCAGCAAGGAAAAAGAAGTTACAACTGAACAAGAAATCATGTAGACCCCAAATCCATAAGATCCCAATCAGACTATATATGAGATGCATATTATTGTAAAAGGGTTTGGTTTTTGGATGTTAGTGTTGAGTATAGTTGGGTGTAGTTGAGAAAAGGTTATGTGATTGTAATTTGCACATGGTTTTGGGAAATAAGGGGTAGATAGGGATCCATGACATGAGTCTAGAGTCAGAAGTATATATCATAATACTAATTTGTATCTCTGAGATTGTATCTGAGAAGCTCTGCTGCTAATATATAAAGAAGGATCTAAAATTTCAAAATATACTGTGTCATTTTGTGTTTATGCTTATGAATTGTCTCTTTACCATACTTATTTATGATTGATAAGATCAATATGATATATTTGTTTACACATGATTCTGCAACTTGAGTGTCTTTATTTTCAGTATGAATGAGTTTAAATCTTTTTTGTGGTTATCCTATATTTTGCAAGATCATGATGAATCTTGAAGGTTCTAGGAACCCACCTAAGTATTCAACTTTCCCTTTCCTATATTTTTGTCTTGGTTGCACTTCGGGTGAGACTTATTCTCTTCAGAGAATATGAAAATGTCAATGCTATAGACTAATCAGTGCCTTTTGTTGGTAACCTGAGAAGGACCCTGGTCTGATCAATTCCACGACAACATAATTTGATATTGATCCCCACTATGGTCGCCAATCTATTGTGTTGGTTTTGTCACTTGGGTGAGAAAAAACACAACACTTGCATGATTAGTTAAGATAGCTAAACAAGATAGAAATTTCATAGTTGATTAGAGAAACCAAATACACATGAAAAAAATATATATAACTAAAAACAACTAAGAAATAAATGTTAGAGAATCTTGAGAAACTAGAACCATGAAAATCAAAAAATCACCAACATATAGCTACCAATGGATTAATAGATTGATAGGCTAAACACCGTAGAGAAAGGTAGGGACTTATGAGTCCCCTTTTACTCCTTGGGAGGGCTCTTGAGTTCCCTAATTGAGAGATATTCTCTGGATGCAATGGAATAAATGATAATGGTGAAGAAAGACAATGCCTATTCCCTCAACAGGTGAGTGGAATGACCTATTGAAATGGGGCTTGAATGATTCAAAGAGAAAAGAGGATTCTCAAAGAAGAATTCTTGTAGCATAACAATAACTTGAAGTTCTTATTTTCTTATCACACCCATAGCACATATTTATAGCATCCATTCATGGAAATATATAATTGGTTCATAGTGTGAACAAGGGGCCTTTTAGGGAACTTCCTATCCCTTGACCAACCTCCAAGCTAGATTTCGCTCAGATATGAGTGTCAAATCGTGTTGGGGTTTGGACTAGAAGTGGTTGAGGGGCCGACAAGATCCATAAATTCATCATTCATAAAAGTGTGTGGATTTTCTCGTAGGAAATCACGCATCTTGCACACATTGCACACCAAGGCCTGTGTTAGACTGCGCATTATGCGCATTGTGCATGTGCTTCCTTCGATGAATTTTTGCACTTTGATTTTTGACCCAAGTATATAGTTTTTTCCTTTTGATGGATTTTGGTGTTGTATCTGGACTAGTTGCTATTGCCATTGATTTTTTTCTTCAACCATTGTGTGCAATGTTGCGGACGATTTTTCAGTGATAACAGATGCACCCAGATGTGTGAGGTTAGGAGCATACGTATATCCGAAATACATCAATTTTTCTTTTGCTGAGAGTGCCATTGTAATGAAGAGTGAAGAGAGGAATTGCAAGCACGATCCGTTGGAGGTGTTATAACTATAACAATTTTTATATCAGATCCAAGTTTCAGGACTTAGCCAGAGGCTAAATTAGTGTGGAGGTACGATAAACTGGAGGATGGGGCCACATCTAGAAAATGGGGAAAAGTCTAGTGGAAATGTGGATTTGATGGGACCCAGCGGGTCATAGATCATGGGCACCACATATCAACGGTCATGGAGCATATTGGGCTGAGAAATAGTGCGGGGGTTAATTTTTTAAAAGTTGTCCGATAAAAATACCATGGTTTTGTCCCGAGATCACGTGGCGCCACTAAATGCATATCGGGGGGGAAAGCGGGTGAACTCGAAACCACTCAAACATGCCCCAAAATCACGTGTCCAATATCATTAAACATGTTAAATCTAAGGGTCACATGTGGAAAGGAAAATTGATGGGCAGTCAAACCATCTCAAGACACATGTTTGGATGACATTCGTCTGTGAGATGCTAAGCAAACACCACCAAATAACTGATTTAAAGACTCATCATTGGAAATTGATGGTTGAATGTGATAATTTGTTATCCCTTTAAGGACTTTCGTGAGTAGCCCATGATTATCACTTGATGGCAACTGTTACTCAAAACATAGGCGAAATTACCCTATTTCGAGTAATTGATATTCTAGAGCGGGATAACTGCAAATCGAATCATTCATCCAATTCTCATACAGTTGAGGGAAATAAGCTTGTGCTTCCTGGAAAACCAGATAAATGGAGAATACAGATCCAACAGTCTTCATCAAACCGAGAAATTTGAATAGTATGATGAAACTATCAAAGAATAAAGAAAGACTTGTTGTGCAAATACTAGCAACAAAATTTCAAACAAAATCTGCAGTTGAACCGGGATCAAGTGAAGAAATCAGATTGAATCCTATTATGAAGGATTTTATCATTAATGGATATGTAGATGAATACTACATGCAAGATGGCAAGAGTAAAATAAACAATCGATGGAAGAAGGACACTAGAGCTGGAACAGTCGAAGATACTGAAGAAAAGCAGCCCGATTGGATCAATACCTTAAAGGAAGAGATTGCAAACCTAAAATAAGTTGCAAGGTAAATCGAGTATATTTCAGGGAATTTTTTGATGACACGGACAAGTGGCAATCAGGATAAAGATTTCAAAAGTTCCAGTTTTATTTTTATAACATTCCCTAGAAAGTAGGAGTTCAGTTTTGGTACGTTACTCCCTCTGTGACCGATATCTATTTTTGGAATCTTGGAAAAGATTATTCGTTTTGGATCCCATATGTAATTTAAATATATATACGGTTAAAAATATAAATGAATTGTTGGAATGGCCGAAGAAGGGCTTTCCCTTGTAGCAGGAGAACTTTGTAACTTCTTATAAATTTTAATATAAGCAGAGAAGGTTTTCTTAGATAGTCGAGATTCATCATGGTGTTTATATTGAGTATGTTTTCTTGTATTTCATATTGATGAATGTGTTTTTCTGCTAGTGATAATCTTTAGGCAAGAGAAAGAATCCACCCTGTTGGTGCTCTTTTTCATATTGATTAAATTTTTTATGTTTTTATTGGTTCTTGGATCAGAATTCACCCGTGATTGGTGCTCTTTTTTCGGTAGCCAGCCTTCATGTTTCTTCTTCTAATATTATACAAAGAGATTTTTCCTCTATTAGACGCCTCTTTCTGATAGTATTTTTTTCTTTCTTTTCCTCTACCATCCCATATTACTTATTTGGCTGAAACATCATACCTATTTTTCCTTCGTTCCCTCTGGGAGACATAGCTTATAACTCTTCATACATTTTCAAGAATTGACCCCATTTCCCAATGGCCTTGCTCCCATGTTTTGTCCTACCACTTTTAAATTTTACACTATGGTAGAATCTGAACTCTATGTACACCTTGCTAAATATTTTGAGTATTTTAAATAGTTATATGCCTGAGAGAGCCATGTCTGGTTGGAAAGGTCAGAATCCAACCTAAAGTTGGTTCAAATAGTTACCTCTGTCATTTTTCTATCAGTCGAACAAAATCTATAGAGTGCTAACAAGAGAGAGAGGGAAAATAGTGGGATCCAATCCATTCTCTAGGAAAAAATAAAATATGTGTACAAACGAGGCAGGAATGCCCCATGCTCGTGTCATGAAACCAAAATGTGGGATTGTAACTAATGATGTATGTTGATGTAGATAATTGCAGTGCCCTCGAGTGTGGTTGATAATGATAGATGCCAGTTCCGAATGGTGAATGGACTCTGAAGTGAGTCAAGGATGACTGTAAGAATTTTTGATGACTCGTAGGAATTGATGGCTTAACAAATTCAGAGGTCTTCGGTTGATATCAAACAACTACAATAGTCGCATAGTAAGACCCACCGTAACATGGGAGTTTGTTGAAGTCAAATGTTATGGGGGTCAACAAAATCAGAAAGCAATGATGATTCTATTTGTGTCGTCTGAGACTCTTCATTGAAAAGGTAATGAAAGTCAATATATTGATGCCCTTATAGAAATTGTGTTGATGTCGACAGAAATGGAGACATGGTGCCAAGAAGAAAAGGGATTCTTGAAATCCACTGAGTAATAGGTCATATCTGGTACTAACAAGTAACATGAACGAAGTCAAGATGTTGTGGGACTCAAGACTGCCCTTGGTTGGGGAATTTTGAAGGATGACTGGCAAAAACTGTAAAAATGGATCGAGTGTTAGGGGGATGAATAGATATGGGGTTAAAATGTGCCAGAGGCTAACAAAGTGGGAAAATGCAGAGATCGTGGGTACATGGACTTGGGATACTTGGGCTTTGTTAACAATGTCAATGCGAAAAAAGGGTGGATGCCCCAACCAAGGGCAACATGGGTTTCTTTTCCAGGGAAAACAAGGCCATCAAGGATGACGATAAAAAAGCTATGTATAAGTTGGAAACAAAGGATTTATACAATTACCAAAGAAATAAAGAATAATTTGGGTTGAGTAAATAGACACATAAATGGGTGCCCCGGTGAAATATGGCTTGGCATGTTAGGGCGCAAGTTTGTGAAAGAGAATGGGTGGAGGGTGGCAGCCCCATGGGTGGGTTTTTGTATTAGGTAAATGGATGGAGGACAATATGTAGATAGGAAAATTGATGGTGAATGAGATGGAGGGATAATGAAACTACGGTGATGCATTCAATAGAAACAAGATGATATGACCTGGGAGTCCATTGGGAAGGTTACCAATATGATGAGAAGAAGGATGGGGTTCATTCTCGAAAATGAAAAATACTATCGAGACTCCCAAACCTAGGAGGGTGAAATAATCATGAGAGTCAAGTTTCCAAGGGGAAATATGAATGGGACAACTCATGTGGGGGAGAGTGCTACTAGTTGAAAGTACCCAAATGCGACAGAGGTAAAGATATTGCAAATTCAGATGTAGGGAGCCTAAAGGTACATTTTAGAGGGTGTGACTGGGATATGCAATTATTAACATAGGGAGTAACTGCATGCTAGTGTCGAACATATACATGAAGAGGATGTAAATATTGTTGAACAAGTACCTACACACAAACACCAAATACCCGATGTGAACAATATTTGAGGATAAAGAATATATGACAGCTATTTGATTAAAACTGAAGGTGAGAATGTGTACCTAAACATGGTATGATAACAATGCTCCTCTAGGGCCCAGTGAAAATGATTACTTGGGGGAGGTGAATGTGTAGATGGAAGGATAAGGATCTTGTGGTTGAGTGGATTGGAAAATAGAGGCTCTGAGCTCCTGTAATAGAGTGTGGAAGTTGGGAAATAGGGGCTATATATGGATGGTGGGCCCACAATGCCACCTCATTTGTACTTGTCACTATTGTTGATCAGACGCGATAGCTGTGAGGATATTTCGAGATTGTGGGAGTGTGAGGCTACCGATCCAGGAGTGGCAAGAGACAAGTTAGTGGTCCTATCATCCCGCACCTTATGAAATTCATAGTTTGTAGGTAGGGGTTGTACGAAGGGTCATACAGGGGGTTTTAAGGGTAGGGGCCCAGAAGTGCATGGGAAAAGGGGGAATACACATGCATATGTGTGCAGGTATAACCTCATTTCCTGCACATAATGTGTGTTTGTGCTTGAAACAATCATGCATATGGGCGCGAGGGTGGGACAGACAAGCACGCATGAGATGCGCGCCTATCTGAATGAAAGTTGCGCACTCATGCATGGTTGTTTGTCAGACAATTGTGCATTAGTGCACAACTATATAAAGAACAAGTGTGCACATGTGCGCAACTATCTGGGGGAAATCCGTGCATTGTGGGTAGGATAAGGGGTTGTATTTTTTGGATATTTTATGGTTTTTGATGGATGATGAGGCTGATCAAATGTTTCTATGTCGATACAGGTGATCAACAAAGCATATAGCACAATCTTGGTCCACTGGTGAGAGTGTGACTGGGACCAGTTACGAGAGGTTGCGAGGGAAAATTCAGGCATGCAGAGACACTTGGCAGCCTGCGGGTTGCTCAAGTTCTTTGACTTCCCCTTGACATGATTGCAGGTGTACCTGCTACAATTTTTGGCGAGGATGTGGAGAGTTGATTTGTCGTTCTTCATCATGAGGGGGGAGAAGCTTACATTCTCTACTATAGAATATGTATACTTCTTTACGGGGCTCCCATTTCGTGGGATGGCTCTAGTTCTTGATCCCCATCTTCCTAGGGACGATCGGGTGGAGACCATGGTGGCTCGTCACTATACTGGGTCAAACCCGATGTCAGGTTCGGTTGTTCGTATCAAGGCCATGGATGACCTCTTGACTAAGTGCATTGCAGCGATGGTGGTGAGGATCTACGGATCCTTGGGTACTTAGAAGATCACTGGTGGTTAGATGAGGGTAGTGGGGAAGGTCTTGGATGAGTACCTATTTGCATGGGGTGTGTTAATGCACACCAATATTTTTTCCTTGTCGAACTAGTGTCGGCGAGCTGACTCTGGTGACTTTGCATATGGGTACATGCTAGTGGCCTAGTTTCTGGAGAGGGTGCCTCTACTGCACCCAAGGATTCTTCTAGAGCTAGGAGGGTGACGAGAGTCATGACTAATATGGTGGGCCCATGTGTTGGCCCAGCATGGAGGAGGTGAGGGTGGCCACTACTTTACATTCAAGGTTGCATGAGTGTGGCGCCAGATGCCATAAGTTATCTTGAGATATCCATATGTGGGTATGTATTATAGATAGGACTCGGATATGATGATGTCTCCTGGGGAGGAATAGGACTAGAGAGGTACATGTTGGTATTTTGTTTATGTTTTTTGATTTGGATAGATAACATTTATCATATATGTATACAGACGATGACACTAGATTTGGTGTTGTTTTGCAGATGTTGGTCCTCGAGGATGAGAGGTAGAGGTTGTCAGTGAGCTGGCTCGAAAT
Source organism: Picea sitchensis (assembly GCA_010110895.2). Lineage (NCBI taxonomy): Eukaryota > Viridiplantae > Streptophyta > Pinopsida > Pinales > Pinaceae > Picea > Picea sitchensis. The sequence goes on from SNQJ01S0017278.1 coordinate 181,033, forward strand.
GATCCTATAGATCTGAGGGTTGGACAGAGGCAATGATGACATGAAGTTGGTGTTGGACTAGCGAGAGTGCCACAGGAAAATGTCGGGGTCATGCTGGAGGATCTGCGTAGACGTTTCAAGTGGGTTTTGTAGGGTGTGCCTGAGGGAATATGGGCCCACATATAGGATGAGGAGGTCTTGGAACAGTGTGTGGGGGTACCAGTTGTTACACGTTATTTTTGTCATCCCTATGATCGTTAATGATGTAAACCTATCTGTTTCCTTCAGAGGGGTCAGTGGCCTGAGTTACTAAAGAGAGAAGGGAGAAGAACTTCTCTTGAGAAAATAAATTTTTTTTTCCTATGTAAAAACCTTATAAAAAGGGAAGTTCGCAGGTTGCTATATAGCCAGGGTGTGAACAGTTTGCAGGTTGCTCTATAGCTAGGGTGCGAACATTCCAGCACGTGGGAAAATTGAGCGTTTTCACGAATTTTCTAGAAAGAGAAGCTTCTATGGTGAGGTGGCATCCGAATGGTTTGGATCTTACTCGCTTTCATGATTTAGTGGGATCATCCTAACCTCCTCACCTTATCCTCTTCAACTTATAAAAGGAGAGGAGTTCTCATGGA
>SNQJ01S0017278.1:181650-232361 GCA_010110895.2 Picea sitchensis
AGTAGCCATATTTTGAACATATGGCACATGCAAAATTGGTTTGTATCCAATTGGTTTGTATCCCTTTCTGTCATGTGGTTGAGGACTCCGTAGTAGAAGTGGATGTACTTGGTGGAGTAGTGGGAAATGGGGTTTCTTTGGGGTGCTAGATAAGATTTCGTAACTCATGAAGAGCAGGACATATATTAGTGGGGTGTCCTTTTATTTCTCATAATGTGCAAGGAGGTTGAGCTCGGGGAGGGAATGGAGCTATGGGCTCATTCTTGCTTTGTTTTCCTCCATTGGTGGTGGTGTTGTTGCTAATTGGGGATGGGGGTGGTGTGGCAGGAGCATGTACTGGGATTTGCATCAATAATCCCTCTGTCTGAGGAGGGAGAGATGGTGTAGGAACCATAGTGGGTGGATGAAGATACCATACAGGGATGAAAGAACCATGTTTGGAAGGGTGAGAGTAGCAGCTACCTGGAATGCTTAGACTCCATGTGGGGGATAGAAAAAGTGAATTTGGGTAATGGCTTGGGGGACTGTCTCCCAAACTGGGATTTTCCCTTGGAGGNGGGGGAGTCTGAGATAAGTGGTGTAGTGAGGTTCTTAGAAAAATCCTGAGATAATATTTCTTCGACTGGTGGAACTGTGATGTGGGGAGGGGCCTCAGTGAGAGGAGTAGTGTCTCTGATATTTTTTCCATTAGAAGATACTACACATACTAGTGCTGAAATAGTAGGGTGTAGGAGAGGTGGTGCTCCATGATATGCCCCCAACAAGGATGGGTCCTTGAATATTTCAGGGCCCATGTCCATGACCGAAAAATAATCTGAGCTAGTGTAGAAAAGGGGGAGAATGTTATCAATGTTGGAAGAATGATTAGGCTCATAATGTGTAAGTTGGTAAATGGTGACGATTTTCCCATTGTGGGGGAACATCATCGTTCGAAATACAGAAGAGGCTATCGCCTTGATAGCATACATGTAGCTACATCCGAACAAGATATTGTAATCAAGTGGGGCATCGATAACTTCAATGTCGATGAGGATGGTTTTCCCCCCAAGTTCTACAAGGACATTTTGGAAGAGCTCTTCTGGGGTCGATGGGAAACCCTCGTAAGATCTCAGGGTGATGGAAGATGGTACTAGCTCAGGTGAGCCAAGTTTTCTCCATACTAATTTGGAAATGATGCATGTGGATGCACATTCATCGATGATGCATCGATGAAATATGATGTTACAGATCTTAACTGGTATCTAAAAATCTACTAGGGTGGGGAGGCGTGGTTCTCCTTTATCTAGATCAAAGGTGATAAGTCCAGTATCAGCTGGGTCAATTTCCCCCAAGGTCGAAAGAAAGTATTTTTGTTGTTATGAATAGGTTTGGAGGACCTCCAATACAGACATGGCTGCAGGAGACTATGTTGATTCATCGACCAGACTATAGTTATGGGCTGCCTTGACATGAGGATTATGTACATTTCTTCGTAACGACATACGGGGTATACGAGGGTTTGGTTCAGTGTTAGGGTGTGGAATCATCAATGTATATTTTGTTGTAGCTAGAGCCACGTTTGAGGTGGTTGGGGTAGATTCAGAGGGAACACCGTATTGACGATCATGTGTTTGTAGAAGAATCTCCAGGGACCAGGCTTTTGATACTGCCCCATTTGTGGTGGGCAGGGGATTATCTCTTGTTGGGTATTCATCACACCTTGGTGTGGAACAGGGTTTTTCAAAAATGTCGTAGGTGGTGGTTGAAAATAATGGTGTGGGGCCTACTGAGGGGCAGGCAGTGCTGGAGGGCGTTGAGTGTTCATGGATTCTTTCATCTATTTGAAATCAACAATTTGGGGGAAATGGTGAGTATAATGTCCATATTCACCACATACAGTGCAAGGGAATTTAGTTCTAAGGTTATTTTTCTTCCCTTGTCATGGTTGATTGTTATTGTTTCCCCCTTGGGGGTTTTGGTCGCCTTGATTTTGGTTTCCCCCAGCGGGACAGTTTTGTTGGGGGTTATTCCTCCTGGTCTTGGGTTGTTATTGTTTCAATTTTTCCCTTTATTCTTGGAATTATTCAGTTGATGACCTATATTTTCTATATTCAATTGTTCAAAAGTATGAAATTGTTGAATGGGAGAGGGTTGAACAAATTTAACTTTGGCTTGTGGTTTTCCTTGTGGAGGAGCAATCGGGTGGGGAGGACAAGGAAATGGAAAATACAAATTGTTTTGTGTAGATGATCCATAGGGTGCATAGGAAGTTGAAGCACTTCCACTATTGTTGGGGTTATATGAGGGGGTTAGGGGTGAAATCATTCTTAGCTGAGAGACTGGATGCATCATGAGTACCGGTGAGGGTCCACCCAATGGTGGAGGTGTAGAAATAGGATATGATTGTTGGTGAGTGGGAGGAGGGTAATAAGATGTCCCTCCATATTTTTGTGGATATTGATGCGCAGCATAAGTGGGTCATTGGTGGCGATAAGGGTTGATATGGGTCACAGAACCAATCAACCCATCTGCAGCGTGGGACATCCCAGATTTGTCCTGACCAAATGGTATGGGTCAGGGTGCATAAAATAATATTGTTTATAAGTAACTTTGTTGAGAATAGATGAGGTCAAAATGTTGGGCTTTTCTGATGGCCTCCTCTTCTAATTGAGTAAAATTGGATGCTACATCCTTGGAAATAACAGAGATGAGTGATTTGAGAAACCAATCAAGATGTTCTTTGGTGGTTTCTTCTTTACACAAACTAAGTCACCGACACCATTCATGGATGTGGTTGGAGATATGGATAGAAGTGGTTTTCTTGAAATCAGAGAGGAGTTCTAATCCAATATCATGACAAACTTGTATTTCAAAAAAGGACAAAAAGGCCTTGGCCAATGATTCAAAGGTCACATGGGACCCTAATTTTTCATTTACATACCATTTGGTTGATGATCCAGTGAGAGTTATTTGAAATAAACTTAAGTGGATGGAATCATCCATGATTTTGTTTGATGAGAACCATAAGTCAAATCTCTTAACATGGTTGGTGGGATCTTCCCCTGGTTTTCCTTCAAACTTAAGAATATCTTAAGGTAGTTTTGTAGGAATATTGGGCCAAGTGGGGTCATGCAAAATGGGATAATTCATGAGTTTGGTTAAATCAAGAATGTTGAGGGATGCCAAGTATGGCATAGGGATATTTGTTGGAGGATTAGTTCTAGCCATTATGTGCATAGGTGATGGAGCTATCCCTTGAGATGGATTTGGTGGGTTTGTACTCCCCCCTTGAGAATAAGTTTGACCCCCGCCTCCTTGTGAAGGATAACTAACAGATGGATGACCTTGGTTATTTGACCCAAGAAAAGTGGAACCAAGTAAAGTTGATCCCAAAATAGTACCACTCACGGGGGTGTGATATGTTTGAACCGATGAGTTGGTAAGACTAGGGACTCCTCCTAGAATAGGAGGGAGATTTTGCAAGTGTCTTCAATGATGGGGATTTTGTGGTTCCCTATGGTTTCCGACTAGCAAAGTGAATGTGTGCAAATGGTGAAAAGAGAGAAATAAATGAACAAGAGCTTTGTATATTTTTTACCTTCACAAAATCGTATAACTCACAATTGCATGTAATAAAATGAACATCATACATAAATCAACTTTAAATTAACAAACATGTGGATAGGTGGATTTTGTCTGCGTAGGGGAACAAATAAAAACAAATTATTGTGTCCTAAAAGACCTATCATCCTTCCTCTCAAATCAGCAGCGGGCCTTCCAATGGCACTCAACATCGGGGTTTGAAGCCACTGGAAGAGGAACTAGTGAAGGTTGAAGTAATTAGTTATAATGAAGGGTAGAGGTTACATATCCCGAAAGAGATGGAGATATTTCCCAATAGCCACATAAAATATGATCAAGATGTGATTGCAGCCCACAAACGCCACCTGGGTAGATATCCTAAGATTTTCCACTAAGTACCTCGGTCAAAGTATCACATTTAGATTTTTGGCATTATAAATGGGTCATGGGATGGATTCCCTCACCAGAGTTGGGTGACTCAAGGAGGGATTTACAGAACAACTGGATCTCAGCCTTCAACCCTTCACGGGTATCTCCCTTCCTTATGGTGTAGTAACACTTGACTTGGAGGATTTGAAAGATCCCTATTCTCAACTTTTGTTGTTTCAAAATGTGAGAACCTGATAATGGGGCGTTATTTGGATGCCTACCCCTGAGATCCTACCTAGACTAAAAAATTTCTTTTGGCACCTCCTGTGAAGGAAAATTTAGTGCGTTCTTAGAAATGTTTTATATGTGGTGGGCTGAGAGATTGGGGTCATGGACCAACCTTGTTTTAATTAATTGGTGTGGATAATTTCCAAAGAAGTAGTCGGATATTTCAGAATTCATTTTGAAGAAATCCTACTTCAACTTCCACTATTCTAATAGAAATTATGTGTGTGAAGAGTGGCCTTGTGTGCAAGAAAGTGAAAAGTGTGAAAATATTTTAATAAGTTAAGTGTGATATTGCAGCATGTGGACTTCCTGTGGTCCTTACAAATATTCTTACCTAGCTTACTATGTGTCTTTGGTACAACCTTGCAGAATATTTAAAGCCCTAAAGAACTAGCAAAGTGGACATATGGGTCCTTACAAATCCTTTAAACTCCTTATAATGTTCTCTATACTAAGAAAGATTTCAAAACTATCCTAGAATTGTAAACATGTGGGAATGTATGGGCCCGTTACTTTGATATTTTTTAACTTTCCTAGAGTGTTTTCTAAACTAAGAAAGCCTTTAGAAAATATCCTTATATTGTAAAAATGTGGCCATGTATGGGCCCTTACAAACCCTTGAGATGATTTCAAAAACTAAGAGGAACCCTAGGGGGAATTTGTCCTCTTCTGATGATTTGTTAAGGGAGATGAAATTTCCTTTTACCCACTTTTTATGATTCCCGATATCACATTAAGGTGTGGGGGAAGAGAATGATTCAGGGTTTAAATTAACTTCTAGTCCCAAATTAAGTGATTGTGTATGAAAAGCAATAACTTCAACTTAAAATTTTAAAATCCAAATGACTCATCCATGTGGAAACAAAGAAAAAGAGAAGAATAGTGATTCTGTTTACCTCTATGTGCTTATGTTAGCTAACCTTTCTTGTGAGAAAGGAATCTAAGTGAAGTGTTGGTTCCTTACAAAGTGAAGGAAAATAAAAATCTGAAGGCTAGGGGCCCTCAAACCATTCATAAAAAACCTTACAATTTGAAAAACCTAGACTTATGTGCAAGCTACAGTTCTGACAGGCGTGCAGAGGGGACACAATGCACAGAGTAATGAAGCATGTTTCACATAGAGTGCGCGTCTATGGGACTTGAAATCTGCGGACTTCCTTTCACGCGTCGGGGAAGAAATTTCCAAGTGAAATACTCCTTCCTCAGCTCTGAATTTTGATTTTGGCAGGTTGGGCTAGGCCGGTTTTGGTACATGCATGTCAACACAATCAAAATGAAGTGCTTTCAAGACTTAAATAGGGAGGAATTTGATACCGATCCCCAGTATGGTATCCAATCTATTATGTTGGTTTTGTCACTTGGGCGACCAAAAACACAACACTTGCCTTCTTAGTTAAGCCAGCTAAACAACATAGAAGTTTGTGAGTTTATTAGAGAAACCAAATACACATGAAAACAAATAAATATAACTAAAAACAACTAAGAAATAAATGTTATATAATCTTGATAAACTAGAACCATGAAAATCAAAAAATGACCAACATATCGATACTAATGGATCAATAGATTGATAGGCTAAACACCGTAGAGAAAGGCAGGGACTTATGAGTCCCCTCTTCGTCCTTGGGAGGGATCTTGAGTTCCCTAATTGAGATCTCTTCTCTTCATACAATGAAAGAAATGATAATGGTGAAGAAATACAATGCCTATTCCCTCAAGAGGTGAGTGGAATGACCTATTGTAATGGTTCTTGAATGATTCAAAGAGAAAAGAGGATTCTCAAAGAAGAATTATTGCAGCATAAAAATACCTTGAATTTATTATTTTCTTAGCACACCCATGGCACATATTTATAGAATCCATTCATGGCAAGATATAATTGGTTCATAGTGTGAACAAGGGGTTTTTTAGGGCACTTCCTAGCCCTTGACCAACCTCCAAGCTAGATTTCTCTCAGATATGAGTGTCAAATCATGTTACAGGTCATACTAGAAGTGGTTGAGGGGTCAACAAGATCCATAAATGCATCGTTCATAGAAGTGTGTGGATTCTCTCATAGACAGTCACGCATCTTGTGCATAATGTGCATTGAGGCATGTGTTATCCTATGCATTATGTGCACTGTGTGCACGCTTCCTTTGGTGAATTTGTGCACTTTTTTTTTTGACTCAAGTATATAGTTTTTTCCTTTTGATGGATTTTGGTCATGTAAGTGGACTAATTGTTGTTTCCATTTATGTTTTTCTTCAACCATTGTGTGCAATGTTGCAGACGATTTTTCAGTGATAACACTTATCTCACTACTTTTCTTCCTAACAGGCACTAGGTTAGTCACCCACTTGGAAAATCTTAAGGACACAATACTTTTGGCATCAAACAGTTTCCTTACCTCCTTTTCAATCAATGGCAACAACAAAGGGTTTATTCTTCTCAACTTTTGATTGAAGGGTTTATGATCATCCTTGATGGGAATTGCATGTTGAATTACCTTAGTATCATAGACCTTTAAATCTTCACAAATCCTTGCAAATACATCAGGGAAATCCTTCATAAGGATGATATACCTCTTTAATTTTTAGACTCAACGTTTTTGACAGTTTGGTGATCTTGGGATCCTCCTGAGTCCCAATGTTGCAATCTTCTATATCCTCATCATTTGCAATGATTTTAGGATTTATGGCTACATCATTGTTGTCAAAACTATTTTCTAATGGGACCAAACCTCTGGGAATAATGTTATTTTTGAGTTGCACTATATCTCTTTCAGCAATCTGATTATGAAAAAGGTCATCATTGTTGAACACAACTGCATCTTCATTCTCTTCACAACAACACTCATCATCAATATTTAAATTAGAAAATTCATCACTCATCTGAAGGAATCTTTCTACCTGTTTGTCATATTCAAATATTTGCCAATATTTAATGTTATAAGATACTGTTGACCTATGCTTGAATTCAATTTCATAATTTTTATTAGGAAAAAATGGAATTTTGAAAACCAAAGATGAAATAGCCAAAGCATCTACAATTTGATTTCTCCCCCTAGGAATCACTGGAAAATTGTATTATGAAAACTCTTCAAGAATATCAAGCACCAAATTCATATATTCTCTCAATATATGATGCTTGGAGTGATATATACCCTTTACCTGGTTGATAACAATCTCAAGATCTCCATGTACAACTATCCTCCTAGCACCCAATTCTTTTAAAGTATTCAATCCCAAAATAAATGCTTCATATTCATCCATATTATTGGTACAATCAAAATCAATATTGCAAGAACAAAGCTTTGTACCTATATTGGGAGGTTTAATCCACACACCATCTCCTACTCCTTCCCTACTAGCAGCTCCATCAAAGCTCATATTCCACATTTCATCTGTTGCATTGTTTTGTTGATTTATAATTTCCTCTGTTTGATGATTAGTTATGTCTTTGATAGCCATGACAACTGTTGGCTCCCCCTCTTCAAAACATAAGTCATTATAGAAAATAGAGGAACCAACCTCACTATCAACAAAGTAAATGGGATAATTATTTAGTTGGGTTTTTCTACTCACCATGTACTTGAGAAGTACTTCTCTATACAAACTCCTTTCTTGGCCAAAAACAAGGATAGTAGCATATGACATATCCATTTTCAAAGTTCCTTTTAAATTTGCAACACATGATCTAGATAACAACATCCCAAATTTAGGAGGGATGTCAGCAACCACTACATCCATGATCAATTTTTTTATGGAATTTGAGATAATGATATAACCAGATCTTTGATTAAACCCAAGAATTTCACCTTCCTTGAGTTAAAAGATAAAACATCCTTATAAGGTATTGTAATATCTATTCCCAATTCATCCATGACCACCTTGGGCATCAAATTATGTGATGCTCCTGAATCTAACATGGCATTATGTAAGGTCATGTCATGAATTTTAAGACTGACATAGAAAGGAGGAACATCATCAACATCACCACTCTCTTCCACACATGGGACAAACAAGATAGAAGGGTGATCATTTTGTACATTCAAGGTGTAAGGGGCTTCTTCCATTTTTAACATTTTAATGATCTGATTTCTATATTCTCCATTCTTAATCAGCTCATTAAATGGAACAAAAATTTTGATTTTAGCCATTTCAATTTCAAAATTAAAAGGAGATGGAGCCTTTTCTACCTCTTTGACGACTGCTTCCTTTATTACCTCGGTTATTTTCTTTGGGGTTTCTTTTGTGGATTTTCCTTTCTTAATTGCATCCTTTGTTGAATTATCTTTCTTCGATTGGCTTGAAGAAGGTGTATTAATTTGAAGTTCCCTTGTAGGATTTGCCTTTGGAAGATTTCTAAGCACCTCTTTACTTATGAGGTTATATTATTTCTGAAGCTGCATAATAGCATTGTGTTATCCTTTCCTAAAATCTTATGTTTCCAATGACAACATATCATCATTAACCTGCATAAACTTATCATTTGCATCCATAAATTGATCATCTTCTTATTTAGTTAAGAATAAATTTGTTTCTGTATCATTACAACAATGCATATCGTATTCAATTGTTTGATCAAAAACTTCATTTGCATAGTTGTTTTGGAAATGAGGTTTTATTTGTTGATCACCTTGATTTCATTGATCTCTTTGCCTGATCTTTGGAACTGGAGCTCTTCTAAAATTTTGATTTCTGGGCTGAAAATCAGTTTGATCCCTAGTGGCAGGCTTATTTTACAAGGACATTATTTCCATGAGTCTTTCCATAGTATTCATCATCAAATCAAATTTCTCATTTGATGATTGATAAGTTGAGGGATGTGCTTCTCCTTGGACCTTCTTCACATCTATGTTAGGATTATTTTTTATCTTCCTTGATGCCATCAAATTTACCTCTAATTCAATTGCATCGCTCATCATATTATCAAATGTATTGGATCTTCTTTCTCTTAAAAACAAGGCAAATTCATTGTCAAAAGAATCAACATATCGAAGTTGAGCATCTCCAGGAGGAGATTTAACTTCTGTAGGAATTGAATTATAGACTTTCATAAATCTGGTTGAAAACTCTTGTATTGTTTCATTTGGTGATCTTTTTATATTATTGTACTGAGTTATCAAATGAAGAGGGTTCTTTTTGTCACCCCACCTTACAAGAAAAAGTTTTTCAAAAGATGAAAAATTAAGGATACTCACTGCAGGAAGAGATTTAAACCATTTTCTGACTTCTTCTGAAGGACTTTGTGTGAACAACCTGAGTTTTTCATCCTCATGATCTACTTCCTCTAGATCAAAAAAATCATTGAACCAATCCAAGTGTCTTTGGGCTGATGTATTTTATTTGGCATCGAATGATATGATTCTCTGATTATAATTTTGGGGTAAATCATTCAATTGGGCAGGAAAGGCAAGAGGAGCAAATCCGGCTGCCATGGCTCTAGGAGGATTTTGGGATATCTGGATAGTCTGAGCAGGGACAATCTGAATAGGAATATTTTGAATGGGGATAGTGAGAATTAAAGACTGGAATTTCTTCTCATCAAAGATAATTTCATTCAACTTAGATTTTGATCTAGATCTGAACAAGGTTTTCTCAAATTTTAAATCAAGGTCAAAGTCAACAATACTTTTTAAACCGTCTTTGGGTAAGGATAGATTTCTGTCCAGGAAACAAAATGATTGAACTGTCTTTTCCTTTCTTTTTTGCAAGAGTTTCTTAGGATCAGACACAGATGCTACAATTTTTGGATCAGGGTTCCTTCTAGTGTAAATTCTCTTAGGAGCCAGGATTTCTTATTTTATCAAAAGACAAAACTATGCTACTAATATTATTAAATGAAGTCTCCATGGTAAGAAAAATTTAGCCAAAAAGGTGTATGATTCACTGTTACCCTCAAGAATCAAATCTAAGCTTTTAGTCGTTCTTCCCAAGGAAAATTTTCAATCTCATCCCCAACAACGATGCAAAAATGTTAATGTTGAGTAAATTGTTGGGCTGAAGAAATAGTCTACAAAGGTAACGTACAAACCAACTTTAAGACTGGAAACTAGCCTTTCCAATCTAGAGAGGGCTCTCTGTAAGACTTGATCTCTGATATATAGGTTGCTTTAAAATGATGGCTATATTTAAGACTTTAAGATAATTTTTCAAGGTTTGCTGACAAAAGATAGTACTTCTAGGGCTATGGATTCAACCCCTGAAAACAAAGAAAACAATGCTTGGTAGATAGAACTCCTCAAAGGAACAAAGTATAAACAAGGTGATGAAATTTAGTGTTTAGTTTCATCATATAGGGTGAAAGAAGAAAAGAAACACAGAACAGAATCAGCGCACTATAGTAGAATTATGATCTTAGCTGAGAAGATAGAAAAAATTTAGACTGGTTCAGTCTAGAGCATGATTTAGATGAATTATGGACTTTAAAATTTACCAATTTAAAGAGAAGAGAAGTGTGAATGAATATAAGTATACAGGAAATACATACAAAGAAAGGTACAATTTTTAGATCATCACCATTAGAATCCTTTTCTTAAGGAACTCAAGACTTCTGCAATTGTATTTATTTAGATTCAGGAAATTAAATAGAGGATCAAAATATCTATACTTTTTCCCATGCACCCCCTTTGCATCAAAATAGTCCCTATATATAGAAAGTAAAACTACACATAGTTGCTAGGAGTCAAACTACTATCTCCTAGAGTTATGTATCTGGTTGTTTTCAAAGAGAATAATAACCTTTACAAAATTTACCAAAAATAGGAAAATTGATCTGGCAATCACAAACTATCTGGGATTTTATTTAAAATCATAAATTATTTTAGCAAATCACAATCATACGGTTGTGATGAATCATCATGTGTATTTCTAGATAACACTGTCACCGCTGCGCGGTAAATTTTGGTTTCTGCTGCGCAAATGTTGGTTCTGAAATATGCGCAGTGATTTCACGTGACAGATCTTCATGCTAAGGCTACATGTGCAAATCCAGTTGGTAGCAAAGAATGGGATCATTCAATTTTTCCGTAGCTTCCTTTTCCAAACTCACTTGCGGTTGTAAGGCCCTGTTTCTCCTTCTCAATGAATTGTTTTTTCTTTTCAAATTGTTCACCTGTCTCAACAAAGATGCATTTCTTTTAAATTTTGATTTAGTGTCAGAGAGATATGCACATGCATTGTCAATAGTTGGTTTGCATTCCTTGAAATGTTCCATGATTCTTTCCTCTGACATCCTTTTTTCCTCCCTGAGCTCAATGATCACATCTTGAGCCTCTCTTATATTATTTTTTAGCCAATTTATATTATTTTCTTCTCATGTTGGTGAGGTAGGCAATCTCTAACCTTCTTGACTCTGTGATGTTGGTGTTTCAGGAATTCTTTCTGCTATTTTCCTTCTCAATTATATGTTTTCTTCATAAAATTGGGCTATGATATGTTGATATTTCTTTAGTTGTTGTTTCACTTCCTTAGTATTCTCATCTTCCTCACCTAACTCCACTTGCTTTTCAACAATTCCCTATTTTTCACATTCAACAAGCTCTAGTTGAATTGTGGGTATGGGAAATATCTTGGAAGAGGACCTGGTGAGGGGTTTATTGGGAGCTTGGGTATCCTCAGTTTCATCAGTAAATCTCATCTTGATTCTCTTCTAGGATGTTGGTTGACTGAATGATGAGTCTTCCATTTATTTTCATTTTCTTCTTTCAGCAACATTTCCTCTTCTCACCTCCGAACTGTGAAGTGTTGATTTCTTAGCAGATAAAGGAATGTCTCCTTTGGGGTCTCTGGGAAATTTTGTTGAAATCAGGAAGGAATTCTAGTCCATGTTCAAATTTCCCAGCTCCTCAACCACCAACATCTTAATTAATGAAAAATCGAATAAGTTGTTCTCTGGCTGGTCACCTTTGGCTTGGACACTGTCTTTCATCTTTCCCAGGCTTTAACACAAGAATAAAGGTAATTTTAAGGGATTTCTCCCTATGAAATGCATCAATATCCTGATGTGGTATGGATGCACCTTGTCGAATATTCCCTCATAGATGAAGCACTTCTTGATTATCTTCAAAAGTTTCTCAAAAGGTTCCAAAAGATACTCACTAGGAATGTCAGCTCCAATTTTCTGATTTGGATATTCAGGCTTGATGAAATCCATATAACACAAAGTATCTAATGGCATACCTTTAAATGATGTTTCTCCCTGCAAAGGGATCTCCGTCGCAGTTGACATAGCTTCCTCTGTCACTTGGAAAGTGATCCCTACAATAGTTTCAGTGACACCAATAAATTAAGAGCAAACTCCTTAGTTAGTTGTGCATTATATCCTTGAATATTTGCACAGAAACATATGCATCCGTCTTGTTCGAAGGAGACTCTAATCGTTAGGTATGCATTTATTATATTTAAATCATGTGGTTCAAACCTCACGACCTTGCTACTTCTTGCATTTTTTATTTTCCTTTGGGAAGTTGCCATGATCTTGGTATATGTCAATTTCAGGCTCGCATCAATATATTTTAATAGCCTCTCTATGCAATGAATAAGAATTGTGACCTTTGCACTATAAACAAATCAGTGGCAGAAAATTCAACGCACTGAGAAAATCAGTGTAGTAGTAAAGTGCGACAAAAAGTTTCAGCGGAACGGAAAAATCGATGCAGGAGAAAACAATAATGGGAAACTTGGCATAGTGAAAATATCGGCGTAGCAGTAGGTAGTAAGAATTCAGTTCAGAATAAAGAAGGTTGACTGTGAGAAAAAAAAACTCATTCCAAAAGCTAATTTGCAATGGGTGTTGGCCTTTGACCAATTTTTGAGGATCCTTGGTCATGTTTGACCTACTTTTGGGACTTCGACAAGCTGTCGAAGGTGGAGAACAATTTGAAGTGGAGATCATGGGATCTCAACCCCTTTTTAGGGATTTTGGGGTTTTGGGCTTATGTAACGGGTATGGGGATGTGGGTCCATGGGTTTACCCATGTTTAGGCCCTTTTGTAATGTATAAATAGAATTCTAGGCGATGTAAGAAGGGAGAAGGGTTTTTGGTACCATGTTAAGTGCTAAGTACAGATTGTAAATTCCTTGTGGATGTTGTGTGAGACTTGAAAGGATCAATGCAAGTGACTGTAAGAGATTGTGTAAAGGCCTTGTGATGTGACCTAGCTTGGGGAAGGAGGATCTAGTGAATGTGTGCAGATCTTTTGTCCTATGCAGAGTAGGATTTTGAAGCTCTGTGCATGTAGGTAATTGATAGAAGATAATAAAAGAGAAGAACAGTTGATGGACGTAGACCGAGACTAGGGGTGAACCACGTATATCCTATGTTTCTATTCCTTGTGTGATATATTGATGTGTTTATGTGTTTACTTGCTTAAGTTCTTTGATATAGATGAATGATAGATAGATCTGTCAATGTTGTGTGCTTAATAATATGGATGAATCATAGATATAACCTATGTAAATGTGATTAGTGCTTGAATATACTAGATCTGGTTGAATACTGTGCTAATATGTTGTTAAGGTTTTATCTGCGAAGTTAAATATTAATTAACCACAACTGTTAAGTTCTTTGTTAAGGTGTTGTAATCACAGATCGATGTCCCAGCTAAGGTTGTAGACATATGAGTCCTAAAACCACCCCTACCTCTACCTCAAGTGAGACTTCATCAGCATCACAGGTGTTGTCGAAAGGGCCGGTAGTTAAGGTTTTGTTGGTGCATTGTTGTAGCATTGAACCCTGGGTCTGCCCCTGTGCCAACAAATGGTTCCATTGTCGAGACCTGAAACTATGATATTTGGGAACTGAAGAAAAGAAAGAAATCTCTATGCGTAGATATGTTTCCCTAGTGCACAGTATTCTACTTGACTTGTGAAGCTCTGTGCTAAGAAAGGAAGTGGATCTGAAGAAAAGAGGTAAGATCTTGAAAATTTGTACTCTGAAAAAGGTAAGAGTAGTGAAAAAAAATGTGTGCTTTGTTAAAGGTAAGAACAGTGAAAAGTTTTGATTGAAAAAGGTAAGATAAGTGGAAATGTGTGTTTCAAAATTATGGATCTAGGTATGTTTGATAAAAAAATTCCTAGTTTGAAAAGTAGGTTACGACTAGATGAAAGAAGGTTTGATATGAGTAGATCTTATAGAAATGATGACAGATATGGTATTCCTATGCATAGAAAGAATGTTTGGACTAACAAATGGATGCAGAACCATAGAAAGAATTTTTTGCAGGTTAGCTACTATGATCCTAGTGCGCAGTACAAGAAAGGATGGGGATCATTTAAGTGAAAGAGAGAATTAACCCTTTGTTATAGTTGTAGAAGACTAGGCCATCTTGGTAAGGAATGCCCTGGTGTTGGGCTCTAAAGATGTCTTAAAATATAACCTCTATGCACCATCCAAAGGTAGGCACTGCACAAGCATTTTAGTTGTCTCCTATGTAGGTTCTTACCTTATGTTTTCAATACCCGTCCTTCAGAGATGCAACCCTTGCAAAGGTACAACAATCGTAATAAAAGGAACATCAATCGTTCCATTCAAATGAACAGAAAAAGGAACAACAATCGTGACAAGGGAACAACAGTCATTATATTGGGCCAAAATAATGTTGTATTGATTGAGTTGTAGTACTTTCCCAACTATCTAATTTTTCAACCTGGGGTTCGTAAACTGAAGAAGCACACACAAAGTATATGCAAGATTGAAGAGGGACTAATATAATCTAATGTTTAAGCTACAACTTAAATTGAATCATTAATCTAACACACGACTAAAATATAATCATTAGTCTAACACACGACTGGAATTGAAATTAATCTAGGAATGGGAAATTGCATGAAGGAAATTAATCTGGAAATGGATAACTACATGAAGGAAGAGAAGATACAACAAGTGAATATTTGAATGGCATAACAACATATGAGAGCTATCACCAATGAATTAGTCTTACATTCAATAATCAAATCAATCTTCATAAAAGAATAATGAAATCATGAAAACCAAAACCATGAATCAAATCTAAGAATCCCTTTCTCTTTCGAATCCTAATGACTACCATTAATGACTACTCAAATAACTCTAATTAAATAATCTAACTGCATCCTAATTGAATTCTCTAATTCCTCAAATGATTACTACTCCCTCATGAAGAGAGAGAACTCTCTTTTATAAATGAGAGCCTTGAAGATAAGATAACCATCTCATAATTACAGATTCACTTTTCTCTCAACCTATTTCTCATTATTACAAAATATAATCCCTTCAAATCCTCACACATATCTCTCATATATCTTGGATAAGATATTCCAACCAAATATCCATGATCTTCGCCTTGGAATGGGCTTGAATTATCTCCTCAAATATTGAAATGGTGGAGGAAGTATTCGAAAAGTCCTTTTGAATTAATCCTTCTCATATTCCTACACATTACAAAAGCTCACACATATTTGAGATATATATGAAAACATGTTGATTTTTTAACTTTTAATCACAAATTCCTTTAAAATAATAAAATGAATAAAATGGAGAACAATAAGGTGAAACCCAAGTATATTTATGGAAATGATATTGTGAAAGGTTAATGGGGTGATGAAATGTGGAGAATGATGAAGGGAAATATGGATGAAAATAGGACATTTCTGAGCCCCAAAATACCCCCCAACTTAAGTTGTTGCATGTCCTCATGCAACCATGCATGGATCTTCTCAAGAAATTTTGGCATCTGAATGTTGGCTTTGAGTGATGATAATGAATGTTTTCTAGGATGGGATTTACATGAATAACAACTAACATTTTTCTTATGGTTGGTTCTTGTGTGACAACCATGAATATAAAGAATGTTGGTTCTTGTGTTAACAACATTCATTTCGTTATTTGTTCTCTTGTTGTTAAGATAATATTTTGCCCATATTCTTACTGGAAAATGTATGTTATTAATGTGCATAAGGAAAACATCATTGATTATAAGAAATCTTTTTTTTGTATATGTGTGAATCATGCCAATATGTATAACAATTCTTATGAAGCAAAGTGCAATAGAGTATCGTTGGAAAATAAATGTTCATAAATGGTAAATGAAAAAAATGGAATGATGGTAATGGAAAAAATGGAGTGATGATAGTGAATAAAGTCCCCTACCCCCCAACTTAACTTGTTGCATGTCCTCATGCAGCGTGGCATAAGTCATAGAAGTGAAAAGGAAATGGAATTGGATGAGGGAATCTTCCAAATTATTCATTGCTAGAAGTTGAGGAATTACATGATTAAAGTTTAGAAAACAACATACCTCCACTTACCCAAAATGTTGATGAACTATGCAATAGGAATATGGTTGATGTGGTTGCTAGAGCATGGAAGATGTCATTGTTGCAGCATCATATGAAAGGTGATTGTTCTTGTAGCAGCGATTGTTGTCTACTGGATCAGAGAATGTGGAGTGGAGGAATTTGAACTGTTGTTGAATGAATCATGGAAAAGACAAAGTATGAAAGTGGAACAGTGGTACTCTTGTATGGATGAAGGCATGTGGCTGTAACTTCTTATAGAGTCACAAAAAGTGTATAGTCTTCACCTGCTACTGAACCTAATGGTACAATTCTAATCATTTGAATGAACGTGTCAATGTCGAGCATGAAAAGAAGTCATTGTATTACCGACCAATGATGAATGTCGTTAACCAATGTGAGGCAACTCATCATTGATGTCAATGAGTTCCAAGGTACCCGAGTACATCTTGCGAAGTGTGAATGAATGAGATGATGTCGAGCCACTTGCAAGATCTGACGAGCAAGGGACATTGATGTATTCCCATGATTGTCAGCGAGAGAACTTTCCATTAAGGCATGAAAGCCTCCAGGTACTCAAAATGGACTCTAGTCTATATCCTAGATAAGGTGTTGAGTTCAATGGACCAAGACTTGTTGAAAGGTGGACCTTAAGGAATCCCACATCAGTCAACGCGATTTCTGATAAAAAGAGTGGTAGGACTATAAATGAAAATATCTCAGTAGTAATAGTGTGTATGGCAAGGAAATGAAGTCAGGGAAAGGGACATGGATAGTTTTATTGACAAGGCAAACTGAACTGAAAAAGATAAAGAGATCTATGTGACTCAGGAAGATAGGCATGTGCGAAGTCATGAAGGATAAGGAAATGGAAAATTGGATTCAACACAGGGATAACAAATCTGCTTTGAAGGAGAAATGCGGGAGAACATTCATGACGCAAATGGGTTTACGAAAAGGTTTTGTGTAACAGAAATCGTCTTGATGTATATGATGTGTAACAACTCCTTCAAGCAGTCAACAAATCATGCTTTTTCCAGAAAAGTTTTTATGATTCTTGAAAGTCACTTCTGCAAGAAATTTGATCGTCTTTGAACCTGTAAATTGTTAGCACTAATCTGCAAAAAATAGTGTGAGAATATCGAAAACATAACGTGCATAAATTAATACTAATGCTATCAACCAAATGAACAATAAAAATGTTTTTTTACCAATTGGTGATAGCCCATTTTTGACAATCCTCTTCATAAATACCTAGTGAAGTGACTTCACAAAACTTTTACCAAACAATAAAGATAAAAGCATGATTCCAATGATGTTTTCAGGAAATGTGAAAATACATTTGCAATTTTTTTTTTTTCGTTTTATTAACTGTCTAAAAGAAAGAAAATTGCAAACAAAACAAAAAGTCGATTGAAAACAAAATTCAAAAGCCATCAATGAAAGGTAGAACATGTAAATTATTGGCGAGTATGAATCCCTCGCACAACACCTTAGTTAATTTTTTTATTCAACATTTGTTAAGTTGCTAATGTCGGGTCAAGTTTATAGTGGCAATAATATGGAAAAAAAAATAGGACAAGCAAGTCTTTATAGTTTTTATTTGTTTTTGTTGCTTTTTATTTTTATAATTTGTTAACTTTTTTTTATTTTTTATTTTTTTACATATCAAAGGAAAATGCAAAAAGAAAAATAGAAATGATACTAACGGGAAAAAAATGGGAAACAAAGCACCCAATATTAAAAAATTTCTTCTCGCATGTAATCAACATTATAGGCGTATGATTTTCGTTCTCAAGGATGCTAAAACTAGGGGTGACTCCAACAATAGTCGAGTTTCAACAGAACGCATAACTAACAGATCATTGTCAAATCATTAAATCGTTGAAAACATGGCATAAAGAGTGGCGTGGATGGGGTTTGACCCCATAACCTCCACCCATAAAATTGGATCTATTATGCCCATTTTTTATTACTGTGATATGAATTGCATTCAATTTTTTTTATTATTTTTATTGTTTTTGTTGCAGGTTGCTACAGGGGTTTAACAACAAACTTCAGAGACGTTTTTCTCACAAACTGTAAATTGGATTCGACTGAAATTTTGTGGGCAGGTTCCTATGGTCCCAATACTTCTACACGCCAAAACTCAGATTCATCTGATGCACGAATCTCGAGATATAAGAGAAATGGCTGGAAGTGATGATGTTGATTTTCTCAAAAACTGTGTACTGGGTTTGGCTAAAATTTTGTGGGAAGGTTCCTATGGTCCCAATACTTCTGCACACCAAAACTCAGATCCGTCTGATGCACGGATCTTGAGATATAAGAGAAATGGTTGAAGGTGACTATATTGATTTTCTCGAAAATCGTGTACTATATTGGGCTGAAATTTACTCGCTTTTTTTATCATAACATCATGCACTTCCAGTCCAAAAATCATAAGAACCCAGATCCCGGTTTGTGAGATATCTTTAGTTTAATTTCTGCATTTTTTGTTTATAATTTGTGTTTTATTCTTTTTAATTTTTGTTTTATTGTATTGTTTGCAGATCGAAGGATAGAGGCACAAATTTATTATATCTTTTTTCTTTTTATGTTTTCAGAAAACAAAGAACTTTAAAAATTAAATGCAAAACTTATTAAAAAAAAAAATGTGAGCAAATGGAACAAACTTATTGAAAATTGTAGATGAAAAATATATTAGCCAATATTTTCATCATCAACAATTAAAATTCTTCCTGAAATCAATTTAGTCATCCTACTTTCTGATCCTCGCGATCACATGAAGCACAGAGGAGAGCATACTTATTGAAAACTAAAAGAAAAACAGAAAAATCCTACCTACTTTATGCTAATTAAAAAATAGAGATTAGTTATGTGTAATCAAATAGCCAATGTAGCCATGCACATAACAATAACAAGAATATGTTATCTTTCAATTTCACAATTGACAGTCAGGAATATGTATGGACGTGCGAAATTAGCTGCTGAAGTTCTAAATTAACAAAATAAAAAGGAAAACTAAGTGGAATTAACTTAGTACTTGCTTGAAACCAGCGTTCGATCAGGATTTCGTAGACGTAATTTTTCCTCCTCGGATCATGCTACAACTCCTCGTTGTCCTCCTCAACCTCTTGCGCGCCTAATGGTTCTTCATTAAATATACAAGGTTCTTTGTATGTTGACTCTTTGTTTGCCTCAGCAGGAGTAGCTTTCAGCTACTGTCATGATCTCCTCTTCCAGAGAAGAGGAGACCCCGACTTTTGCTAGGATCTGAATGAGTTGTTCCAAGATTAAATTCATTGTTAAATTATGTTAAAAAAACAAAGGATTCTTACAGCACCCAAATCAAAATGAAAAACTTAAAAAACACTCTTGCTAAAACATAAAAAAATTACTCTTCATAGTTGCAGAAATTAAAACATTCTTGATAGTTGGTAGGGATAGTGAGGAATCTACATTGAAGAAAATCTATGACCCTTAGAACCAACACATGTAGATCACACTTGCAGAAATTTAAACTAATCTTGCGAAAATTGAAACTACTTTTACCTAGTTGGTAGGGATAACATGAGGAGTCTCCTCTCACGAGATTCTATGACCCCTTACCAACGCGTCTAGATCACACTTGCATAAATTGAAACTAATCTTGTAGAAATTGAAATTTGCAGAAATTGAAATTACTTCTACCTAGTTGGTAGAGAGAATATGAAGAGTCTCCTCTCACGAGTTTCTATGTCCCCTTACCAACACGTCTAGATCACACTTGCATGAATTAAAATGAAAAATAAATTAATACCTCAATCCATTGTGCTTCCCCGACAACGAAACCAAAATGTTGGGCTCTAAAGATGTCTTAAAATATAACCTCTATGCATCATCCAAAGGTAGGCGCTGGCACAAGCGTTTTACTTGTCTCCTACATAGGTTCTTACCTTCTATTTTCAATACCCGTCCTCCAGAGATGCAACCCCTGCAAAGGGACAACAATCGTAACAAAAGGAACAACAATCGTTATGTTCAAATGAACAGCAAAAGGAACAACAATCGTGACAAGGGAACGACAGTCCTTATATCGGGCCAAAATAATGTTGTATTAATTGAGTTGTAGTACCTGCCCAACTATCTAATTTGTCAACATGGGGTTCATAAACTGACGAAGAACATGCAAAGTATATGCAATATTGAAGCAGGGATAATCTAATCTAATGTTTAACCTACAACTGAAATTGAATCATTAATCTAACACATGACTGAAATAGAATCATTAATCTAACACATGACTGGAATTGAATAATTAATCTAACACACGACTAGAAATGAAATTAATCTAGTTGCGTAAGTGAAATTAATCTAGGAATGGGAAATTGCGTGAAGGAAATTAATCTAGAAATGGAGAACTACATGAAGGAATATCAGATACAACAAGTGAAGAGTTGAATGGCATAACAACATATGAGATCTCTCACCAATGAAGCAATCTTACATTCAATAATCAAATCAACTTCATAAAAGAATAATGAAAGCATGAAAACCAAAACCATGGATTAAATCTAAGAATCCCTTTCTCTTTCAAATCCTAATGACTACCATTAATGACTACTCAAATAACTCTAATTACATAATCTAACTGCATCCTAATTGAATTCTCTAATTCCTCAAATGATTACTACTCCCTCATGAAGAGAGAACACTCTCTTTTATACATGAGAGCCTTTAAGATAAGATAACCATCTCATAATTACAGATCCACTTTTCTCTCAACCTATTTCTCATTATTACAAAATATAATCCCTTCAAATCCTCACACATATCTCTCATATATCTTGGATAAGATATTCCAACCAAATATCCATGATATTCTCCTTGGAATGGGCTTGAATTATCTCCTCAAATCGTGAAATGGTGGAGGAAGTATTCAAGAAGTCCTTTTGAATTAATCCTTCTCATATTCTGACACATTACAAAGCTCACACATATTTGAGATATATATGAAAACATGTTGATTTTCTAACATTTAATCACAAATTCCTTTTAAATACTAAAATGAATAAAGTGGAGAACAATAAGGTGAAACCCAAGTATATTTATGGAAATGATATCGTGAAAGGTTAATGGGGCAATGGAATGTGGAGAATGATGAAGGGAAATATGGATGAAAATAGGACATTTCTGAGCCCCAACACCTGGTAGAAGGCCTAGTTGTCTTTGTTGTAAAGCAATGGACCATGAAGTTTTGGATTTCCTAGAATGATTGTTAATCTTGAAATAATGAATATGAGACAAGAAAACCCTGAGGAATATCAAGAAAATAAGACCATGGTAGAACCCCAGAAAGAATCAAAGACTGTATTATTGCAAATGAAAGAAACCCTGAATGATCACCGAAATATCAACTTATCAGAGATATTCAAAGAAAAAGAGTGCATAGAAACCAAAATAGGATACTTTGACATTGACTATGTTCTAGATCAAGAAACACAGGTGAATATCATGACAGAAAGAACCTGGAAAATTTTGGGAAAGCCTGCTATGATTCCTTCATTAGCAGGAATAGGATTATTTAGAGGAAAGTTGATAACCCTATGTGGAAGACTCACCCAAATATCTATGAATTCTCATGGATCTTCGACATAGGAAGACTTTGAGGTTGTTAAATTTATTGAGAACAAAGCCCCATTTGCTATATTACTAGGAAACACTTGGATTGAGAAGGATCGAACTGGAAGAAAAGAAGAGGAATTCTTAGAACAAAAGAAGCAATAATTAAAATATTTCATGACTAGGAGGATAGCGCACTTGATTGAACAACAGGAGAATATGTCAAATTTGTTCAGATCCAGAATCTTGTATGTCGAAGTTGAAAGAACACAAGAAGACTCATCAAAGAATGGATCACCTACCCTGGACAGAGAAGAAGTACTACTCTCTAACCCTATGAAATAATCTCAATAGTGCGAACTTACTATGCCAAAAGGAGAGGAATCAGAATGGAAAGAGGTATACTGAGAAAAATATCACAAGAAATAAGGCTAGAAAGATTAATAAGAAGAGAGAAAATACAGAAAAGTTATAGAAGGTTCCAGAGGGAACTTCGTAGAAGAAAGGTTTTCAAAACTAGAACTTCGTCGAGATATCAGAATAGCGCAACATGGCACTTCACCCTAGAGAAGAAATATAGACGTTGAAAGCATTATAACCATTAGACTGACACCCTGAACGGTTAGAACAATAGATATGGCCATAAATCTCGCCATTAGACCATTAGGACCACGCTGCAACAGACAGAACCGCATTGATGAAGGCCTCTCGTCCATTGGAGAGATCCAATACACCGTTGTCTACTTATTGCATCGATTGTTACACCAAAAACACTTTTGTGAATTGTATCCTAGCCAGCTCATTGATATTTCATTGTGCTTATTGAGATCGACACCTATTCTATTGATTTGAGCACTCATTCATCCACCTGAGTTATCCGATCTAAGCGTGCATGTTGGACGAGCTCAACACCATAGAGAAATTCATCAAATAAGTTCTAATCGACCTTATGGAAGAGAAGGTGATGTCCGTAGGAGCTCAAGATTCATCGACAAGAGGAGTGCAAGCCTCCTCGCCGACTGCTCGTGGATTCGGACCATCCCGACCTACAATAGAGAAGAGAACCAAGCACCAAGATGACTTGGAAAATGTGAAGTTAATATCGAATATCCTGCCCGACTACATCTCACCTTTGGTCGACGTGGTGAGTCATGACAGTGTCCCAAGAGAATTTGATTACACCATGTTTACTATGTACCTCCCGAAGGGGATACGTGCAGTTAGAAAACAGCAGGATAAGATCATGATGTTGAAGTTCAACGACTTCAACCTAGGGGACTGCAAGAACTACAACATGCTCGCTCCTTACATGTACTTGACCAAGACAAAGGGGAAGAACTCAAAAATAATCCCCTAGGCATGGACTATGAACCTCGCGCAGTCCACCCTCTTGAATGTGATGAAGATTCCACACCTTGGAAGGCACTAGGAGGTTAACGGGTGTGTTAAGCTCCTGCTATCATGTTACCATGGTGGATACCTATGGCTAGAAATAAACATCACAGTCAATCCAATGTTGATCCATAATATCATCGTATTGAGCATGCAGGGACCCAACCCATAGGAATTCTACCCAAGGAAGGCTACAGACTGCGCATTGGCAAAGAAGATCAAAGACACATATGGCGATGTAGAAAAGGGGACACGAGGCTACAAGGTAGCTTCCATCCAAAATGGAATAGTGCTTTTGGCCTGCCAGCTGATTGCAGGAAATCTCGTGAGAAAGAATAGACCTACATAGGTCACATGATTCATTTTTTACCTCAACGGGAAATGTGTAGAAGGAATCCAGATGAACTAGGTGAAGTACCTAGTCAACTAGCTAAAATTGGATTACCGCAAAGCTCAGGATCAGGGCTATGAATTCCACTTTAGTTGGCTCCTTATCCTAATAGCATTTACTTCTTGGGAGATGCCAAAAGGTGCGACCTTCTCATACATTGAGCCATTCGAGTCGCTCGCTGCGAAGTTCACCACGCTCTGGTACTCAAGCGATATGGGAAAACAGTGGCAGTCGAACGTAGTATTCAACACGTACTATCTCCAGTTGAAGAGGGATATCGAGGCTGTCCCTCACATGATGTCGAAAACTCTACATTGGTTTAGACCTCTCATGAAGTTCCATGCAGATCAACACTTCATTTATATCACTACGCATGCAGACGAGTATAAGGAAGAGCTTCAATCACACTATAAGCTCACAGAGGAGGACCTCGAAGAGATAAATAAGGACTAATCAGTAGACCTCCTTATCCCTACTGACCCTACAGAGATGTCTGATCCCGAACTAATTGGAAGCTCAGAGGCCACTCACAAATAACACGACACACCTGAAACCAATAGAATGAAGAAGACTCAAGAAGTACAAAACTTGAGCAGTGCATCAGATGAAATTGCTTTAGTATCACCTGGATGTGGAGGTTATTTTGAAGTAGATAGAGAAGATACCAATGGAAAATAAGATCAACAAAAGCAAGGAGAAGTAACACTTCCTAGGGATCCTGTTGATGAGGTTGATCCCTCGAAGAAAAGAAAGGTTTCCCCCATGAAACCTACCTCACGGAAGAAGTCAAGAGCTAGCAAAACCATGATGTGAACTATGCTCACAGTCGATGACTTTGACTTCATCATTGCAGCAGTAGCAGATGCCTCGTAGGACATCTTACAGAAACATGAAGCCAAGCAGGAGGAGATGTATGACAAAATTGAGTTTGAACTCAGAGGGGTACAAACGACCCTTCAATCCAGCCACGCAGTATCCACTAAGACCCCGCCATAAGAAGCACCCAAAT
Source organism: Picea sitchensis (assembly GCA_010110895.2). NCBI lineage: Eukaryota > Viridiplantae > Streptophyta > Pinopsida > Pinales > Pinaceae > Picea > Picea sitchensis. Next base: position 206,525 of record SNQJ01S0017278.1, read on the forward strand.
TAGGAGATGATCCTACCCAACTCCACAGACTAGTTGATGTGACCGAAGCTCACCTTTATTGCACACAAGAAGAAATAGAACAGGCCACATAGGCCCTAAAGAAATTTCAAAAAGTAGTCATAGAGAAATTTTGAGTTGCACAGCAGGAGAAGATTTCTCTCCAAACAAAGTTTGAAGAAGAGAAAGCACAGATCCAGCAAGATAAAGAGTAGTTTCTCATCGAGCATCTCGGATTCAAATAAGCAGTCAGTAGAGCACTTCGCTCTATGAGAATCTTAGAGAAAAAAGAATAAGAATCAGTAGAGCAACACATAGTGCAACTTGTGGAAGCTATCCAATAGCTTCAACAAAGAATCGCAGATCTCGAGCCACGAATAGTGCCCAACACTATGTAGGATGTGTGATATCAAAGAGAAGCAACTGCTTGAAGCGCAGTTGATAGAATCAAGGCCCTTGCCATGGAATGTAAACAACTAAGTGATCGCAGTGCCCAGACTTATGAGTGACTCATTGAGGATTTTGAATTGAAGGAACTGGAGTCACATCTCCAGGAGGAAAAGCAGCAAGAAGAAATAGTACATGCGTAGTTGAAGCCTCTGTTAGTAGTCGAGAGGGTGAAGTGATCCAAAGAACAATGCACTACTCAACAACAGGTCCACACCATTCATAGCAAAGCTATGGAATTGACTCAGAGGCTCCAAACAATCCAGGATGAGGCTTGCCAACTGTTCACAGATATTGAAGACCGAGGATTAGAATTGGAGAAAGTCATCACCGCATTTTAACAATGCTTAGAGGGACCTATCAATGAAGAAGTTATCCAAGAATTTTTCAATAAGGAGGCCTTGGCACAGAAACAAGTCGAAGTATCTCGAGCCAAGCTCGAGGATTTTGAAGCAGAGCTAGACAGATCAGAGTGACTCGAGATGATCCACAGGTGAGTGTTGGGGACCTGTTGGCCTTTGACCAAGTTTTAAGGATCCTTGGTCATGTTTGACCTACTTTTGGGACTTCGACAAGTTGTCAAAGGAAGAGCACAAGTCAAAGTGAAGATCGTGGGATCTCGACCCTGTTTTAGGGATTTTTGGGTTTTGGGCTTATGTAACGGGTATGGGGATGTCGACCCATGGTTTTACCCATGCTTATGCCCTTTTTGTAATGTATAAATATAATTCTAGGTGATTTAATAAGGGAGAAGGGTTTTTGGTACCGTGTTAAGTGCTAAGTACAGATTGTATATGCTTTATGCATTTTGTGTGAGACTTGCAAGGATCAATGCAAGTGATTGTAAGAGATTGTGTAAAGGCTTTGTGTTGTGACCTAGCTTAGGGAAGGAGGATCTAGTGAATGCATGTAGATATCCTGTCCTATGTGGAGTATGATTTTGAGGCTCTGTGCATGTAGCTGATTGACAAAAGATAATAGAAGAGAAGAAGAGTTGGTGGAAGTATCCCCAGGATGGGGGTGAACCACGTATATCCTGCGTTGCTATGCTTTGTGCGATGTATTGATGTGTTTATGTGTTTACTTACTTAAATGATTTGATATAGATGAATGATAGATAGATCTGTTGATACTTTTTGCTTAATAATATGGATGAATGTTATATCTAACCTATGTGAATATGCTTAGTGATTGAATATACTAGATCTGGTTGAATACTAAGTTGATATGTTGTTAGGGTTTTATCTGCGAAGTAGGTACTAGTTAAATACTGATGAACTGTAACTATTAAATGCTTTGTTAAGGTGTTGTAATCACAGATTTGTGTCCCGGCTAAGGTTGCAGACATCTGATTCCTGCAACCACCCCTACCTCTACCTCGGGTGAGACTTCATCTGCTTCGTAAGTGTAGTTGAAATGGATGGTAGTTAGGGTTTTGTTGGTGTGTTGTTGTAGCATTGAACCCTGGGTCTGCTCCTGTTCCAACAATGGGCTCCAAGGAAAACTCTTTAACAATGACTAAAAGCGATGGAGGATAAGAAGCAAAATCAAAATAACATATTTACATAGCGACCCTATGTTTTCCATATAGACCTCATGCGCAAGCTCTGGGAACTTGGATACCTTTGTCACATCATGATCGATGTATATGAACTTGGAAACACATCCTTGAATATCTTCCACAATGACGATGGAGTCCAGAATGTGGGGCACTGGTAGAAAACTTTGTGCTTTTGTGTGTGTTGATGCCACTGCTTCCTATTTCCTCGATGACCTTGTTGTTTTTTATTCTAGGGTTTCTTATTCCTTCATATACTCATATGTGGCATGGTCATCCTTGACCTCTAGGTTTTCCTTTGCTGCAATTTTATCAGAATTTATTTATCACTGTCATCACCACCATGTTCACCCTTTATGTGTGTTGTTCCTAGGGTTTTCTTATGTCCTAGGGTTTCATCTCTGCATTGTATGGTTGACTTTTGTTTCTTCTTCTTCCAATTTTTCTTCTTCGATCCACATCATACTGATGGATTCAGTCTCTTGGGTCAGAATGTTGTCTACATATACCACTCTGGTTGCTTTTTCTAGCGGTCTGTGAGTGCTTTGGGTCCTTCACACAAATTGACTAGGTTCTCTGAACTTTGGCAGTGCCATTGTCTTGTCTCAAGAAAATCCATTGTAGATCTCAACTGGTTTATTCAAAAATTCACACTTAATCTCACTCTATTATCTCATTCATTCCTTTGATTAAAAATCACAGGTGTTTTTTGTTTTCCCTTCTTTTCCCTTTTTATAGACTCTGTCATTAATACTCCTATGTCCCCTTTCTTTTTCGTTCACTAGTTTTTCACTTTTCCAGTCCTTCTCCATCCCATCGCACAATGTTTATTTTTCCTTCGCACAATCTCCTAAATTTTGTCGTGCCAATTTACTGTATACTATGCATTGTAACTTCCCACTATCAGTCTATCATTAATTCCTCTAACTATTTATTTTTGTTTTTTCTTCATTTTTCTTCTTTTTTATTCTTTTCTTTCTGTTTCTAATTTTTCTTTTCCTTTCTATTCTTTTTCTTCCTACTATATACAATATGTACAATCCTACTTGTTGCACTATAACTACTGAGGGTTAGTAGTTTGACTATCCCTATATATTTTCAGTCGACTACCATTCACCAATCCTTGAACTTCTTTACCTACTAAGTCCTGCAGGTGTACAACACCTCCATATGTGACAGACTTTATCTGGTATGGCCCTAGACAATGCATTCTAAGATTCCTTGGGTGCTACAAATACTTTATGTCATAGAGGAGAACCAGATCTCCAACTTTGAACTTCTTATTCTTAATGTGTTTTTCATTCCATGCTTTATCCTTTTCTTTTTGTACCTATTTATGGAAACCATATATGATTCTCTCTTCTTCCAATTCCATAAGTTGGGATAATTTTTCCTGTGCTGCACCTATTTCTGTCATATCTATAATTGCTACAATGCGCAGAATTGACATCAAATAATCTAAGGGAACTACCACTTCTTGTCCATACACCAACCTAAAGGGTTTTTTCCCTGATAGATTTTTTCATGTAGTCCTATAATCCGACAGTACTACTGTTACCTTCAAATCCCAATTATCTTTGTTCACATTACAAATATTTGTCAAGGCATTCTCCAATATCTTGTTAAACATTTCAACTGTTCCATTAGCTTTAGGGTGATATGGAGTTCTCTTCTTGTGATGTATCTTGAATTCTTCTAGCATTTCCTCAATTGTATTTTTGATAAAGTGAGTCCCCTGATCACTCATCAATATTCTTGGACATCTGAACCTTGTCACTACATATTCAAACAAAAATCATCCTGCAATCTCTGTGTTGAAATCTTTTGTTGGGGTTTCCTCAACCCTTTTGGTTAAGTATTATGTCATTATAATAATATATCTGGCTCTTGATATTCTTTTTGGTGCATTAATTGGACCTACAAAATCTATTTCCCACTTATCAAATACTTATAAAGTAATATGAGGTCTCAATGACATCTCATCCCTTCTGGATGGATTCCCAACTCTTTGACAGACATCACACTTATGAAATTATCCCTTTGAATTCTTGTGAACTGTTAGCCACCATAATCCTATGTGCAATACCTTATGCACAGTGTATTTTATTTTGTAGTTTCCTCCAACTATGCCTTCATGCACTTCTACTAAAATAATAGGCCTTTCATGTTCCATCACATATCTCCTCAAAATGTTATCTACTCCAATCTTGTATAAATGACCTGCAATCAATTGGTAGTCTGCAGCTCTGACCACCATATTTTTCTTCTACACAGTAGTAAATTCTCTTGTTTAAAACCATGTACTCAAAAACTCCATAATGTCAGCAAAATACTCATCAACTATCTATACTGAAAACAATTATGCATCTGGAAAGTTGTCTTCCAAGTTATTGGGTTCTTCTCCATTAGTTATCCTAGATAAGTGATATGGTCCTGCATTTAATCTTCCCAGCTTCACCACAACTTCAAAGTCAAACTCTTGGAACAAAAGTATCCATATGCATATCCTTCCCCCCAACACTAGCTTATTGACTAAGTATATGAGAGCAGAATGATCTGTAAACATCTTGAAATTTTTTCCTAACAAGTAATGTATGTACATCTGCAAAGCAAACAACATAGTTAATCCGTCCCTTTCTGTAGTGTTGTAATTATTTTCTGAATATGATAAATTCCCTCTTTCAAACGTAATAGGTTAATCTATATCACCTTCTCTTGGTTGTGTCAATATTGCTCCTAATGTTATTGCAAATGCATCCACATGCACATGAAATTCTTTTTCCCAATCTGGAAACACCAGAATTGTCATAGTCACCATCTTCTCCTTCAAGATATCCAAAATCTGGAGGAATTAGTCATTCCACTGATATTTGGTGTCCTTTTTCAACAATTTCTCCATTGGCGTGGTAATTTGTGGATATCCTCTTATGAACTTCCTGTAATATCATGTATGACCAAGTGTACTCTTCAACCAACGCACTGATCTTGGTGGTGGTAAGTTAACTACAACAGTAATTTTATCATGATCAACCAACAGACCCTATTTACACACTGTTGGATCATGTTTTCATTGATGTCAAAGGATATATGTAAAAGGATTGATGTCAAAGGAACAATGTCTTGTGATAGCATATTAGTGAAGTATGTATTGTCATTGTTGTAGATGAATGTATGTCAAGTGAAGTCATTAATAAATGAATTCATGCATATATGAATATGGATCAATGTGTTTTCATTCATATGAGATGCATATATGGATGGATGCATTAATATATTGATCATTGGATCATGTGGTCATGCATAGAATCAATGACAAAGGGACAATGTCATAGTAATGTATTTTCATGGGTTATTCTAGTTAGATTGATGTAAATATGACTCATTATTGTCTTGTCATGGTTGATAGGAAGTACAAATGGATGAACTCCAAAGTGTTCCCTTTATGGTGAAATCCCTCATGGGAAGATACTTTACGATGGAGTTATCCTAGAAGTATGGTTAGAGAACCCATTCTTAATTGTGGAATAATGAGATGAATATCAGTGAATTTGTCAGTGAAACTATCCTATATGGATATCTCTTGCCATGCCATTTCTGGTGGTATGTGGAACATCACATAACTCCTCACAGTTTCAGATTTATGGCCTTACGAAGTTGGAGGACCCTCATGTGTTGGCTAGAAGCCCCAAAAGGTCAAAGAAGTCAAAGTGCTTACAAAAAAGAAATTCTTTAAATAATAAATTGAAGTGATGAATTCAAAGAGGATTATTTAAATAATAAATTTAATTAATCATGTAAAGTGGTTATAAGTGGGTTAACCCTAAAATAAGGAAAGTGGGTTAAGTGGGCAAGTGGCCATGTGAACAAAGTGGCTAAATGGAAATAGTTGGATAAAGGTGGCTATGTGGAAAAATGGTTATGTGGATAAAGTGGATATGTGGACAAAGTGGCCTAGTGGATGCTTCTAAGGAAGCTACTTGGAGAGTATAAATAAGAGGCAAGGGTCTCTTGTAAAGACATCTCTCTTAAGCATATATTGAAGATCCATTCTAAATAAGAGAGTGATTTCAAGTTCTCTTGGATGCATAAAAGTTTCTGTAAGTATGAGATCTTGACGGAGAAAGTTTCAAAAGGTCAGAAACCCTATTTTCTGAAGGAGCACATGATTTGCAGTGATCCAGAGCGCGTACATACATGGGCTACAATGAGGTAGGGAGCGTACACACCCGCGATGAAGGAGATCATAGCACGTACTGTTGAAGAAAGTCATGGAGACTTGAGTGTGACCTGGTGTTAGGTTCCTAAAGAATGAAGCAAGATCCAGATATGCATTCTATGGGCTCAGATCTACCATAGAAGTTTTGGTATGGTTACATGATTGTTTTGATGGATACTCTTGCTTATGGTATGGTGAATGCTTAAGGAATTCTTGGTATGGTTGTCGTGACATGGTTTTATTGGTTCATTGACCGAGTGAGAAACACTCTTATGTTTCAGTACTAATATGGTTTCCATAGTATATTGGTTACTTATACGTGACTGAATAACATTCATATTGTATGGTTGAGGAGCATGAATAAGTTTTTGGAGAGAATAGATGTTTTTCGATTGGTTGTGGTACATATTGGACAATAAAGGTCAGAAGTGGATGTGACAGAGGATGCAGAAGACCTGAGTTTTCATGGAGAGAGAAAACCATAGTTCTTAAGGAGGCACACACAGGCTATTGTGAGCCACACCACGTGCATACATGGGTTTCACTATTGGTAGGGCGCGTACATACGCATGTTTCACTAATGACAGGTCGTGTACCTATTGACAGATTGGTATATATTGAGGATTGAATCCTCTTCTAAGTTGGTGTTGAGTTGTGTAATTTGAGTCTTGCATTGGAGATCTAGTGCTCTTGTGGAGTTGATACTTTATTCAGTTGTTGTTGATAAACCCAAGGATTGTAGTCCATAATAAAAATAAAATTGTGCATACATCTTGTGTTCTTTGTGGTGATGGATTATTGATGATATATGTTGTTTTTTTCTGTTGTTGATATATGTTCACACACAACTGGTTATAAATGTCAGTAATAAATGATGAGTAAATGGTGATTTCTAACTAAGGAATTTTTGTGAAGGGAAGTTAAAAAGATCCCTACATGGATTCACCCCCCCTCTCGGTGTCCTCGGTGTGTACAACAATTGGTATCAAAGAATGCCTTCACTATAATCCTTAACAATATTGGAGGATATCCATGGACACACAAATGGATGATGAAGTTTCAATTCTTGATGAGGAAAATTATTCAACATGGAGAATATAAATGAAATTGATTTTGAAGGAAAAAGGAGTAGGTGTTTGGAAAACAACTATTGGTGGATCAATTCCCTTGAAGAATAAGTCAAATTTTGCATATCAAAATGAACAAAGGAAGAATGATGCATTGTCTATCAAAGAGAGCATGGGACAATGCACTTCTACCAAGGATCTATGGCTAAAGCTAGAGAAGAAATACCAAGGAAAAAAGGAAGACACTAAATACAACTCCATCAAGAACAATGAAGGTAAAGAATCTCCGCAATCCTCTCATTGCAATAATTTTAAATGTGATGATGTTGAATGTTTCTCTACATGTGAAGAAGAATATCTAGAAATATTTTGTGAAGAATCAGATGATAATTATCCCATGGAAGAAGTAGAAGAAGAACTTTCAAATATTAAAAAGAAAGTTTATTGGGGTCTATATGAATACAACTATGACCATAGTTATATAGACTATAGTTATCTTTTGGAGAACACTAAATGGTTTCTTGAAAAGAATCAAAAGCATATTTTGAAACTAAATAAAATGCTCAAGGAACAAGAAGAAAGTAAAAGGTCTCAATTAGAAGAAAAAGAAGAAGAGATCAAAAGACTAAATAATGAAATAGGAGAAAATAAGAAGGTAGATAATGAGATTAGAAAAATTCTTGAAGTTAATATCCATCTCAAGACCCAAATTGAAGAAGCCAAAAGGGTAGAGGAACTACTAAAGAATCAAGTAAATGAAAAGGAAGAGTCATGTCATAAGTTGGAAGCTGAAGTTGTTGATCTTAGAAAGAAAGTAGAGAAGTCAAACAAATTATCGAATAGCTCAACAATATTGAATGAAATATTGGATAGTCAAAGATCAACAAATGATAAATCAAGTCTGGGATACAACAAAGAATCTACACATGTTGAAGAAAACACCCTCAAATAAGATTGAGGTAAGTCCCTCATTCTCAAAAGATGGAAATAATGTTGCTAGTCAACCATCTACACAAGGGAAGGAAAATTTCAAAGGAACAAAGGAAGGAAGACATAAAGAAGCCATCTTTACACCTCAAAGAAAATTCAGAAGAGAGACACCTTCAAGATGGCCACCAAAGGAAAGGTATGAAAATGTTTTTCATGGTCAGTGTAGCTCATGTAATGAATATGGTCACAAATCTTTGGAATGCAGATATTATGCAAGGAGAGATAATGAAAGATTTCATAACACCCTAAGGTGTTGGAGATGTAATCAAGTAGGACACATTGCTTCTCATTGTCACACCATGAGATGCTACAACTATAGTGGATTTGACCACAAATCCTAGGATTGTTGGAACACAGGAAGACAATCCATGAGGAGTGTTTAATATAGTATGACTAGAAGAACACATGATGCTAGAAGAGAATAAAATGTTGGAAAGATGGAAGCTCAGAGCTCAATTTCTAAGAATCTAGGACACCTTCAGAAGTGGATGAAGAAGACTGAACAATCAAAACATAATGGCATCCCTAAGGCAAGCTCAAGCTTGAATTCTTATGAAGAATATGCGGGTTACATTGGTAATAGTATCTTACATATGAAAATTGATCTATAAATAGGTCACATACATACACGATATGTCTGTATAGCAGGTCGCGTACAGGTGGTAAAAGCCTTGAAAAGTAGGCTTTGAAAATAAGTTGCAACTTGGTGTGATGGTATAACTCAGTGTTGCAGGGTCAGACATGGTTTGTTGTAGCTTTTCATGATTACATGTTGGCATACATAATTTATGTATGAATGGTGATTACATATGGTTGATGATGAAAACCCCCCTCCCTTCTCTCCTTGGGGGTTGTGTGACCTCTGGATCTAGGATCGTTCAATCATTTGAGTTGAATTGACTCTCCAGGCCCCTGCTGGAACCCAAATAAATTTACACAGGTCCCCCTTTCTCCAAAGTATAGTTTCTACCAAACTCGTGACCTCTTTCTTGGCCAATTTAAATAAATTGAACAATGGGTGCTAGCTTTCTATGTTAGGCCCCTCCCTTCGTATGACCTTGAGCTATGACCTCAGGCCAATCCTCTTAGCAACTCTACACTTTGGAGCTTTGTGAAAGTATTTCTCCCCTCTTTCTCCTGGAGTACCTTTCCTCTCAAATGTGTGGGTCTCTTCCACGTTTCCTTCTGGATCCAACGATCCAGATTCAATTTTCTCTATGTTGCTCCGTGAATATTTTCCTTTTCTCCACAAAATTCTTCTAAAGTTATTCCTCTCGAACTGTCGAATCTACTGCCACGTCCCTTCCCCGTGATCAACGTTTAGGATATACTCTGGATTTGGAGCTTCGACAGTCTTTCACCCTGCTCAACTGAAAACTCTCGGAGAATGATTTCTTCGGTCATCCCAATCTCTTGCCACCTATCTATGCAAATGATGGATGATCTCGCTTGGCTTCGGGACTTCTAGAATCCTTACTCCTATGCACATTTATCACTTCTCTCATAGTCTGAGACTTGGATTGTTCTTAGCCTTCTGCACTCTTTGCAAATACTATGTATGCATAGGCATTAATCTTCCTGAGCTTTTGTTGGATCAAATATTTAAGGTGCTCGACCCTTCTGCATCCTTCAAAGGAATTTATATTGCCCCTGTGGAAACTCAATGCTCTTCCTCCTAAGCTTGTAAAGTGAAATTACTTTACCTTTGGTGCACTCCTTTCACTTGATTGAGCCTTCAAATGACACCTCGCAACACTTGTCTAAGTGTTGACCTATTCCACTTCTTGCACAGGTCTTTCCCCAAAGTGTTCAACAACTCTTTTCACCTCGATTTTAAAACCGCTCGGACCTCAAAGGTCTCTGACCATTTTGTTTCTCAAAGGAATATATGTGCCATTTTGGCAACTTCTAATCAATGCACACTTGTAGAGATCCTTTCCCTCAGAGTGTTCAGTAACTCTATTTTTTTCCCCAATTTCTCCAACACTTCAGAACATGTTGATTATGTTCACACTTGCACTTGCTCAATGACCTCCTGGCAGAGTTCTACAGAATGTTCAACAACTTTGTGCTATTCTTAATCCTACGTAGACTTTCCATCAAGGTATTCAACAACCTTGAGGTTCCCCTCTAAGTATGTGAATTATCTTGGTGTGCCCTCCTGGCACGTTCTTCTCCGACTCGTAAGAGTTCAGATATGCACTCCTTGCGTTGGCTCATAGAGTTTCAACATTCTGTCGCACACTCCTTGTGCTTAGCCTAAAGAACCCAGAACAACTCAAAAACTCTCAAATGGATAGTGAATTATACTCTTACCCTACAGATGAAATATAACATACACATCTACAACATATATTCATACAAATGCAAATGACATTCATAAACAAACATCCATCACACAAGAATTTGAAAACAGTGAAATATGTTATTTTGTATTAATAACATAATGTCAATTAAAATGTAGGAGTCCAGATTACAACTGAGTATCGGATCTCAACTCTCCTCTTGGCTTACAATGATTTACCATCTATATTCAACAGCCTCTACTAGGAATAATTTAAAAATATTTATACAAGAGGGGCTCGACTATCTTTCCCTCCAAGCTACACTAGTGGTGTCTAATCACCATCAAAACACCTATTTATTGAAGCAGATTACAATGAGTGGAAATCTAGTTTGAATCGGATTTAGATCCTTCCTACTATCAACCACTTAAGGTGACCTCACCTATAGCCTATGTGAAGGCACATCTTGTTTCTTCCAACCTGACATCATTGAATTGATTTAATTACATTTAAAATTCGAGGGAAAAATGAGAGGTTTGGTGCCTCTCCTCTCTTTGAATGCACACCAATGCGTTGAATAGTTGGTGCATGTTGACGTGGAGTGATGCTCCTGCATCATACTCCACTATTGGGATAATCATGAGCTCCTTCTCATGAGCTCCTCTGATCTGTTGTTGAAATCCCCCTAGATCCCAAACTTTCCCCTGGAGCTGTCCTCCAGCTCCTCTACTTTGTTGTTGTTACTGCTTCTTCCCTGCTACACATCCAGGTCCTCCTTTGTTCATATTCTCCCTACTGACAACTTATTTTTTTGACTTAAACATCAGCTACCTTATCTCTCGTATCACCTCTTCCACCTGCTTTTTTGGCTAGTTTTCCTTATGCAATCTGCTCAGCTACAAATCCTCATGTCGGTCGATGGGTAGACCAACCTGATCCCCCATGCTACCTTCATATTTTTTTTTGTTGTTTGACCACTTTGTTGTAGACCCCAATTATGCAAGCCCATCACTGAGGTTTTTCTTAGCTACCACTCTTGATAGCTTGGCTTCTGTCAGTTCTTCTGCTGGTACATCCCCAACTTCCTCCAGTTTATCCTCATGTTGGCATGTTTCCTCTGGCATGGCTATCTCCTTGTAGCCATATTTTGGTTCTAGATTTTCCAACCAATCCTCTAGCATCTTCAAATCTATCTCCCACTGAGTGATAAACTCAATTATGTGCTCCTCTTTTTTTGTTGGGGTAGACTTCAGTATCTACTCTATATCCTCCATGACAGTCACAATTGGTTGTCCTTCTGCTGCTGCATATACAACACATATGCTAGTCTCTCCTTGTCTAATTGGCAGGAATATTTCAATTCATTCAATGAACAGAATTCTCCTCTAATCCTCCTCCTCGATGGTGGAAGTATTTAACTTATCATCATAGTCATTCACATGGCTTGAAACTCCACATGAATCTTCATATGGATGAGGCCTTTCTTATACCTCCTGTCCATCAGTCACCACTCCTTGCTAACATGAACTCTCAGCTGAGCTCATCTCTTCTCCCTTGCCCACCTAGAAAATTATGGTTTCTCCTCTGCCCTCCTGGAAGTTTATGAGATCAAATGATCTCTCGTAATTTCCCATCTGGCAACCTATGGGATCTCTTCTAGATCTCTTTCCCTCATCACCGAGGTTTTCAGCATACCTCAACCACATTTTTAACACTTGTTGTTTCCTTCCAGCCAACAACTTCTGAACATCTCATTTATCCCTCTGCTTCAAAGGCCACTTGTATCTCCAGCATACATTTTCCTCCTGCTACATCTTCAATGCTAGCTTCTCCATTTCTTCTCAGATTTCATTGAGCTCCTTGTCAATTTCTTCTTTCCTCTTCTGCGGGTGGTCTTCTCTTCGACCACGCTTATGGAATTAAGTATAAATATTGCTTTACCTTCAGCCCACCCGGTTGTCTATCATCTATTGCACATCTTGCAATAGTATTTACAGAGAATCTCACTTTTTCTGCCTTCACCTGTTGTCTACAAGCGAACTTCTAATACCAGATAATGATATCATCTTACTTCTTTGTCTCCCTTTGCCTACAGAAACAAATTATGTGGCTCTGATACCACTTGATGTGAACCCCCCCCCTTATCTCCTCAGGGGTTGCGCGACCTCCCAGTCTAGGATCATCCAATCATTTGAGTCAAATCGACTCTTCGATCCCCTGTTGGAAACCAAATCAATTTACACATGTCTCCCTTTTCTCCAAAGTACAAGTTCTACCAAACCTGCGAGCTCTTTCTTGGTCCCTTTGAAGAAAATGAACAACAAGTGCTAGATTTCTATGCTAGTCCCCTCCCTTTGTATGACCTCAAGCTATGACCTAGGGCCAATCCTCTTCGCAACTCCACACTTTAGAGCTTTGTGAATGTCTTGCTCCCCTCTTTTTCTCAGAGTACCTTTCCTCTGAAATACATGGGTCTCCACCACGTGTACTTTTGGATCCAACAATCATCTGAATACCTTTCCCTTTGCTCCAAGAAAATCATCTCAAATTATTTCTCCCAATCTCTCATATCTTCTTCCACGTCCCTTTCAGATGATCAACGTTCAGGATCTACTTGGCTTTAGAGCTTCAACAGTCATGCACCCTGCTCAATTGAAAACTCTCGAAGAACAATTTCTCTCATCTTCGAGATCTCTTGCCACATGTCTATCCGGATGATAGACAATCCTGCTTGGCTTTGGGACTTCGGGAATCCTTACTCTTGTGCATATTTATCACTTCTCTCACAGTCCGAGACATGGACTGTTCTCATCCTTCTGCACTCTTTGCAGAGACTCTATATGTGTTAACATTAATCTTCTTGAGATTTTGTTGGTTCAAATATTTAAGGTGCTCATCCCTTCTGCGTCCTTCAAAGGACTTTCTGGTGTCCCCCCTAGCAACTCGTTTCTCTTCCTCCCGAGCTTGTAAAGAGAAATTACTTTACCTTTGGCACACTCCTTGTTCTTGACTGAGCCTTGAGATGACTCCTCACAACACTTGTCTAAGTTTTGGCCTAGTGCACTCCTTGCAAGGTCGTTCTTGAGAGTGTTCAACAACTATATTCATGTTAAGATATTGTTAAGAATATAGGCAAGAAAGTGAATAACTAACAAGATCAAAAAGGCAAAGAGCACTGGCAGAAAAGGCATGAAGCCAATTCAATTAATATGTACATCAATAATGTATATATAGTACATATACCACAACTTTCCTCTAACGGTATGACTGTTAGGGTAAGATAACGAACTATGATTAGAGATTTTTCAACATCCCCCCTTAATCATAGGTTCTTTCTTACGTGAAAAAAAGCCACTTCTTAACAACTAGTAATGTGTCAAGAAAATATTCAGAGGGCTTAAGATCCTCTCTAAACTTTGAAAAAATAGTAGAATTTGATGTGTTCTACTAAATTAGTGGTTTAAGGGTGACCAAAAACTCATTTGGTGGTTTCTGGATGACCACAAACCAACCTAGTGGTTTTGGGATGACCACAAACCAACCTAGTCGTTTCGGGATGACCACAAACCAAATTTCTAGTAGAAGATGATGTCTTCTACTAAATGGCATGGTTTTAAGTTGACCATAAACTAACAATATCTCAAGGTTCAAAATTTTGAAAATGTAATAAGTAGAACTTCATATCTTTTTCTTAATTGGTCATTTTAAGCTGATCACAAACTATCAAGAGATCAAGGCTCAAAAAAATATGAATGGTTTTAGTATTACAACAAACCATATCAACAATAATATGTTCAGGAACAATACTACATACCAGGAACTAGGTTGCATACTTGATCATATGTTCACAGGCTCTAAATCAAACTTGGAACCTGACTGAAAACTTTAGATTCCCCCCTGTCAGGGACAAGTGGCTCAAATTCCCTTGACCGTCATTCACAAGTATGGCCAAGAAGAGATCCAACACCTGTATATGATACTGGAACAATGTGTACTCTTTCACAATGTATACACGAATGAATATCAAAACACTAATCTATCATCTGAAACTTCATTGACTTCATTGATTTTGTTGTGAGAAGACTGTGGAAATTTTTGAATAGAAACAACTTCAGAATGGGTCTTCTTTTCTTTCTTTCCAGAGTGAGGATTTCTTGCAATTCCACCCTTTTACAATAATCCAACTCGACAATATAAAATTTAAACTCAATAGAAGGGTGTTGGCTTCAACCAAAAAATGCACCCAATTACAATTGCAAGTCATAAAATTATGAACAAACACTAGTCCAGAATGCAGGAGTTGAATTGTTCTTTAAAATTTTCGATGATGTATATGTAAATCTCTGTAGATGTTGGCTTTATATTTAATTACACAAACTACACTTGTAAATCTTCTCTCACAAGAGACACTTTTCTATCTCGAAGCAATAGGATGACCTCAAATTCTAGTCAATTTTCCCAAATGCAAACAACAACAATTTTGGAGACAATCCAATGCCCTTCCTCTCAACAATGGATTTTACCCCCAAACGATGGCTCTATCCAGCATACAATAACTCATAAAAGTTAACTTCAAATTTAATCCAATGGAGTGGCTCACTTCAACATTAACTCCTGATCTCTCTCAGGTTATTTTAACATTGTTATTTTTAGTAAAATTTAAATTTGATGTGACTTTATAGCCACTCTTTCCAATATTTGACTTTCTTGGAAGCGTTGTATTTTGGTAATCAAATTTAAATCCCATAATTTATCTGCCTCTGATATTGGAGCTATGTATCATCAGAGTTATCTTTTGCTTTGCATAATCTCTTAATATGTTTATCCATATCCACTCCCAAAGAAATGAACAGTTGTCAACTTAGGTAAATATACATACATACACAGATTATCTGAACAATAACAACATTAAATGGGCAGTTTAATTAACCCCCCCAAAAAAACATTATATGTTTAGAAGTTAGAACAACTTTCATCTTCCTCCCTCCCTCCAATTCCAATGATGATAGAATCCCTCCACTCTAACATGGTTGCTTTTATTTTCTCAAAAATAATTGATGGTCGATGGCTCCTTCACAGGTCATGGCAGAGACTGTTCTATACGCAACAAATTTAACAAATTTACATCTCACCAAGTTGCATTTGACATCTTATTCACCGAGTCGTGGAAAATATCATTCTGTAGGCGACAAGTTTTCTCCCAAGCAAGTTACATTTTTCATGGGAAAGTAAAACTTAACTCTCTAATCAGTCTCCATCAACCTCAAATTCTTTGTTGTGTCATTCATTTCCATCCCATCATCATTCAAGACTCCATGATATTTTCTTCCAACTGTGTGCCATATCCTCGATTCACATTCCTTCGTTACACACTCTCACTGTACTTCAAATCCATCAAAAAACTACCATGAATATCAAGATTATCATGCCCTTGATACAAAAGGTGCTTAGATCAATATCATGCTCTAATAAACTATTAGGCTCATAATATCAATATCATGCTCTGATACCACTGTTTATATATTGTTAAGAATATAAGCAAGAAAGTGAATAACTAATAAGATCAAGAAGCCAAAGAACATTGGCGGAAAAGGCACAAAGCCAATTCAATGAATATGCACATCAATAATGTATATATAGTACATATACCACAACTTTCCTCTAACGGTATGAATGTTAGGGTAAGATAATGAAATATGATTAGAGATTTTTCAATAGTTCATCTTGAGCTTCAAACTAATATGACCTCAAAGGTATTTATCCCTTTTGTTTCTCAAAGGAATATATGTGCCCTTTTGGAAACTTCTTCTCAATGCACACTTGTAGAGCTCCTTTCCCTATAGTGTTCAGTAACTCTGGGTTTTTCCCCAATTTCTCCAACACTTCAAAACGTGTTTATTCTGTGCACACTTGCACCTACTCAATTCCCTCCTTGCAGAGTTCTACATAGCATTTAGAAACTTTGTTCTACACTTACTCATGTGCAGACTTTCCTTCAAGATATTCAACAAACTTGTGGTTCTCCTCTGAGTATGTGAATTATCCTGGTGTTCCCTCCTAGCATGTTCTTCTCTGACTTGTAAGAGTTTAGATATGCACTCCTTGCATTGGCTCACAGAGTTTCAACAATCTATCGCACACTCCTTGCGCTTAGCCTAAAGAACCCAGAACAACTCGACAACGCTCAGACAGATAGTGAATTCTACCCTTACCCTACAGATTAAATATAACATACACATCTACAACATATATTCATACAAATGAAAATGACATTCATAAAAATACATCCATCACACAGGAAGTTGCAAACATGGAAATCTGATCTTTTGTACTAATAACAAAATGTCAATTACAATGTAGGAGTCCAGACTGCAACTGAGTCTCAGCTCTCAACTCTCCTCTTGTCTTACAATGATTTACCATCGATCTTCAACAACCTCTATTGGGCATAATTAGCAAATATTTATACAAGAGGGGCTTGACAAGATTTCCCTCCAAGCTACACTAGTGGTGTCTAATCACCATCAAAACGCCTATTTATTGAGGTAGATTACAATGAGTGGAAATCTAGTCTGAATCATATCTAGATCCCTCCTACTGTCAGCCAGTTAATGTGAACTCACCTACATCTTATGAGAAGGCACGACTTGGCTCTTCCATCCTGACATCATTGAATTTCTTTAATTAAATTTAAATTCGAGGGAAAAATGAGAGGTATGACGCCTCTCCCCTCCTTAAATGTGCACCAATGCATTGAATATTTGGTGTGTGCTAAGGTGGATCGATCCTCCCGCATCATACTCCACTTTTGGGAGAATCATGAGCTCCTTCTCATGAGATCCTATCTTCTACTGTTGAAATCCCCCTGGATCCCAAAATTTCCCCTGGAAATGTCCTCCTTCTCCTCTACTTTGTTGTTGTTGTTGTTTCTTCCCTTCTACTAGTGCAGGTCCTCCTTTATTCATCTTATCCTTGATGAAATCATATTTTGTTGACTTCAACATCAGCTCCCTTATCTCCTATATCACATCTTCCAGCTGCTTTGCTGGATCATTTTCCTTATGTAGTATGATTGGTTGAAACTCCTCATGTCAGTCGATGGGTAGGCCAACCTAATCCCCCATGATACCTTCATCTTCTATGGCACTGGCTAGCCACTCTACTATAGACTCCAATTTTGCAGGCCCATCACTGATTTTTTGCTCAACTACCTCTCCTGACAACTTGGCTTCTATCAGTTCTTTTGTTGGTACATCCCTAGCTTCCTCCAGCTTCTCCTCATGATGGCATGTTTCCTCTTTCACGGATAACTCCTCGAATCCATCTTATGGTTCTGGATTGTCCAACGAATCCTACAAAATCTTCAACTTTGTCTCCCACTGAGTGAGCAACTTAATTGTGTGCTTCTTTTTTTCTGTTGGGGCAAACTTTAGTATCTGCTTTGTCTCCTCCATAACTATTATAACTCTAAATTGAACCACACATGCTTACCTAGCATCAAGCCAACTCATATCCCTTCTTTTCCAAAACACTACTGAAGAATTCTTTGAAAAGTCCTCTTGTATAAAGGCCCACGCACCCTAATCCACTACTGCATGCGTGTACACGCTGGATGACCCAAAACAACCCGTGTGGACCGACAAAAGCATGAAAAAAGGAAATTTTTCGACGGAACAAAAAGCTATGGCTGAGTTAACTGAAACTCCCACCCATGCATGGCTGAGGGTTAGTCCAAATACCTATCTCCTTCTAGCCTATAAAAGAAGGGGTAGGGGTCCCATTTGGAGGAAAAAATATAGCAAAGAAACTTTGCCCATTTATGTATTCCCATTGTCTGAACCCTTTAGCCTTTCCTTATGCCAAAGGAGATTCAAAGAAAAGAAATTGGAGGATAGAAGAAGAGGAGCCCAGGATCAGGTTCAAGGAGCGGTGGCCAGTCTCAAATTTTGTAAGTTGACAAATTCAAAGTAATAAAGAAAGTGTTTTTCCCATCCCAATTCATGAAATTTTTATGGTTTGATTAGTTTATGTTTGGATTTCTAACTTGTTAGTATATAAGTAGTTTGCATGCATAGTTGTTGCTTGTCTTGGATGCAGGTCAGCTTTGGAAGGAGTATTGCGAACAAGGAATCAAGCATAATGGAGGATCGACATCAAACACCGGGAACGAGGTAGGTTGATCTTTCCATGCATTTACTAAGAAAAGGGGATTTAAATCTAGGGATGAAGGTAGAAAGTAATTTCTCTTCAGTCATATCTGCATGAAAAGTATGAACTCTATTTGCTAGTCCGTAGGGAGATTTTCCCAAAAACAGAATTGGAGACCATACTGGGGAGACTCTCTAGGGTTCCTGGATTTTTCTTTAGTTTTTGGGTAGTTTAAAGACTAGTTTTTCTTGCCTGTCTTTTCTTTTTAGTTTTTGTAAGGTCTGAGCTAGCAGGGAGTCTAGTTTTCCATACCATCTTTCCCTGTGATCCGGATTTATGTAGGAACACAATGAAATACAAAAATACACATAAACACAGAGATGCAGTGGAAATAAGACTTCATTTCATTAATAACAAATGACTGAAAAATGCTTACAGACATAATGGAAATAAACTAGCTAGGGCATTGGTAGCTTATCTCTGAGAAGAGATGTGGAAGCTATTTCCCTCTGAACTGTGTTACCATGAGGCTCAAAGGCCTATTATTATTGAGAAACAATGGAAAACCCTAAACATTCAAAGACCTAACCCTAGGAGATGAAACGCTAAGACTATGGGCCCCGTTTGGGTAAGTTGGTACATCAACTTCCCGGGGACGTAACTTTGGCATACGGTCTCCGTTTGACGTGTTCCATACCTCGTTAGAAAGATCTATCTGAGGAATACAACTTTTGGGTGAGCAACTTCTATGTAGCTCCCCGTTTTCCGAAAAAACATCATTTAAGGCCTCAAAACGGCTCCGGAAGTTCAGGACCCGAAAAATTGCTAAAAATAGTAAACTGTGTGGAAACTGAAAAACTGAAAGAAGCAATGGCGAGGGTCCAAGTGGAATAGGTGGGTGGCCACCAATATCCACCTGGATCATTCCTCCCCCCTTAGGAAGCAATGGTCCCCATTGCGTTGAGTTCCTCCATGAGATGAGGAAACTTCTGTTGAACTTTGTCCCTGGTGAGCCACTTGCCTTGGTGAAGGAGTTGGCCTGTTTTGACAACTCAATATAGTGGTATCCTTTGTTTTCGGGTGTGCTTGATCTGTGTATCCATGATCTGATCAGTTCTGGATTATTCCATGTAGTTTGGATTTAACTCTGTTGGTGTGAGTTGTTTTTCCATGTCGGATGTGTCTAGTAGAGGTGGAAAGTAGGGTCGAAGGCAGTCCACATTGAACACTGAGTGTAGACCAAGGAATGGTGGAATGATGAGCTCAAAGTCATTTTCCCCTACATCCTTGGTGAGGGTGTACATCCCATATCGGAGTGGACAAAGCTTGCGGTGGGGTCCAGCGAGGCGCTCCTTTTGCAAATACAACCACACTTTGTCACCTACCTAGAAGTTGTGTGGCACCCAATGTTGATCATGTCACTGCTTGTACTTAGCATTGGATCTGTCCAAGATGTCATGAACCTGTTGGTGAATGTGTTGAATGTGCTCAATGAAGTTATTCGCCTTATCATCGTCAGACTATACATGAGCTAAATCTTCCTGAGTAGCCACAAATTGCATGGCTATGTCAATGGAACATAGTGGTTGGAATCCCAAGCCCACTTAAAAGGGGTTGTGGTTGGTTGAGATATGGAGAGCCCAATTGTAGTTGTGTTGTACATAGTGGAGGCTCTCATCCCATGTGTGTGGATGCTTTGAATTGTACATGCACATAATGTGTACGATCATCCGGTTGACGACCTCTGTCTGGCCATCAGTTTTTGTATGGAAAGTTGTGGACTTGGTGATCTTGGTGTCCAGCATCGACCAGAGGCTGGACCAAAATGTACTAAGGAACCTACTGTCCCAATCTAAGATTATAGACTGTGGGATTCCAAAGTGTACCCACACTCGTTCAAAGAAGAGTTTTGCAATCTCTTCTACTGTGATATTCTTCTTGCAGGCCATCATAATGGACATCTTCGAGAATCGATCGACGACCACAAAAACACAATCATTTCCATGCTTAGTGGAAGGAAGGCCCGACATGTAATCCATAGAGATGGATTCCCAAGGTCGACTAGGGGTAGGAAGCGGAGTATAGAGGCCTTGCTTCTTGATGGTTAGTTTGGCAATGGCGCAAGCAGTGTAGGACTTGATGTACTTCCCGACATCTTGTCAAAGGTTCGGCCAATAGAAATACTTTTGCAGTACTGCCACGGTTTTCTCGACCCCGAAATGCCCAGCAACCCGACTGTAGTGCGCCTCCCAAATCATATTGGTAAGCTCACTTGAAGGAACACAAAGGTGTCCCAGGTGACAAAGCAGAGCATATTGGAGGTGAAAATTGGGAACTTGCTTACCCTCCAAGAGTGTATTGTATGTGTGGCCGAATTCTGGATCACTTGTGTAGAGAAGCGGCCAATCGAAAGTATCGTGCCCACAAGATTTGAGCACAGTGGTTAGCACCATGATGGGTGGTCGACTAAGGTAGTTTGCAACATTATTGGTGTTGCCTTTTTTGTACTTATTGTTCAAATGAAACTGTTGCAGGTATGTGGACCACTTCTGATGGCGATCGTTCTGCAACTTCTATTCTGTCTGTATGAACTGCAGGGGTCGATGGTCTATGTGGATGATCGTTTCCTTTCCCAAAATGTAATGCTTCCATTGCCGACAAGCCTACAAAATGGAATACATTTCTTTGTCATAAGTGGGATACTTCCGGACTGTGTTAGAAAGTGTCTCACTGTGATATGCCATTGGATGCCCATGTTGAGTAAGGACTGCCCCAATAGCATAGTCAGAGGAATTTGTCTCGATCTCAAATGGTTGTTGCAAGTTTGGTAATGTGAGCACTGGTGCAGAGTAGAAGCGATGCTTCAACTCCCCGAACGCCTTCTATTGAGATTCAGACCAAAATAATTTTGATTTAGCTCCTCCCTTGGTGACTTGACTCAAGGGCCAAGTGATATGAGAGAATCCCAACACAAACCTGTGGTAGAAATTGGCAAAACCTAAAAAGTTGTGGAGATTTGTTAGGGTGGTTGGGGTTGGCCAATCCTGAATGACTTGGATCTTTGCTGGATCCACATGTACCCCCCGCTCATCAATAATGTATCCCAGATACTGAACCTGGGTCATGCCAAAAGTGAATTTCTCCAAATTGGCACACAACTTGTGTTGTCGCAGTGTTTGGAGGACCTGTCGGATGTGGTGGAGTTTCTCTTCCCAAGTCTGGCTGAAGATTGGAATGTCATCCAAGTACACCACTACAAATGAGTTGGTGAATGGCTGCAGGATGTCATCCATTAGCCTCATGAAGCTTGCAAGGGCATTCATCAACACGAAAGGCATGACCAACCATTCGAAAAGGCCCTCCTTGGATTTGAATGTAGTCTTCCACACATCAGAGGGTTCGATTGGTACCTGGTGATACCCAGACTTCAAGTCAATCTAGCTGAAATATTTCACCCCCTTGAGTTGGTACAGAACGTCATCAATCCATGGGATTGGGTACCTATTATAGACAGTGATCTTTTTCAGTGCCTGATAGTCAATGCAGAGTCTCCAAGTCCCATCCTTCTTCTACACCAACACGATCAGGCTCCCAGAGGGCGATGAACTCGGGCGGATGTGACCTTTCTGCAACAGCTCCTGAATATACCTCTTGATTTCGTCATTCTCCAAAATAGAGCATTGATAGATGGGTGCATTAAGCAGCGGCGCACCTGGGGTCAGATCGATGGGGTGCTTGACCTGGCAGTGTAGAGGCACCCCTATGGGGGAGGTGAAGATGTCCTCATACTCCTCCATGACCTTATCCATCTATTGTTTTCGTGCAGAGGGGCCCTATTTGGAGGTCATGGACACAGTCTTCCTCTTTCCCTAAGGGTGGATCATCAGGAAAACAAATTTCCTAGTTTTGGAAATGAGCTTATTTCATTGTTTTGCAGTAACCAAAGAGATGGTGGTAGGCTGTGCTATCTCCGGTATCCTCTACAGCTTATTTCCCAAAGTGATAATAACAGCACGAGGCCTGGACTCATACACAGCATGTCACTTCCGCAAGTATGGTTGGCCTAATAATACATCAGAAACATCAAGAGGAGAATTGTCACATAATACCTCATTCGTGAAGGGCTTGATGTTGTAGGGAAAGTAACATTGTTGACTGACGCGGAGGTCCCGTCCTTGGTGAAACCACCCGATGGTGTATGGTTGTGGGTGTGTTATGGTCGGCAAGCCTAGCTGCTTTATGAACTCTATCGAGATGAGGTTCTTCTGGCTCCCGCTGTCGACAATGAACTGCAACCGGGAACCCTTTACCCACATCTTGGAATGGAAGAGACGCTCTGCCTCCTCTGGATCTTCTGGTTCCTCCTTCTGGATCTTTGTGGTGGAAACAGTGGAATTGGGCTCCGCATCGATAACCTGCTTCCCCCTATCATTCCCCTTGTCAGGTTCTGATTCAGATTCGGAGCATGCATCCAATTCAGAAGCCTTGAACTTGGCTACCAGTGACTGCTTGGCCCAACACTCACTTGTGTTGTGAGTGGAGCTCTTATGGAACTCACACCACTTCCCCGTGTCATTTTTTGGCTTCGTGGTGTTGTTCTTTTCTTCTGGATTTGGCGGATTGTCATGGGTTGCCCCGCCTTGGCTTGGTCCTTTGTTCTACGGTTTGGGGGTACCTTTCCCTTGCTTCTGATTTGCAGACCCAAAGTCTCACCTCTTCTATTTGAACTTCTGCTCAATCTTGGCAGCATATCGGTATGCCACACAAAGTGAGGAGATGTCAAGGAACTCCATTTCCTCCTGAATCTATCTGTGTAGAAACCTGCTGTATTTTAACACCAAATGTTTCTCTGAATATTTGATACCCAACTTTGTGTGTAGGGTATGAAACAGATTCATCATCTCATGCACATCTTGGTCCCTTTGCTGCCGCAGTGTAGTCCATTGTATGTATTTGTCCTCATAGCTCCCCACAGGATAATATTGTTCCTTGATGGCGTCTCAAAAAGAATTCCAAGTGGGTGACGTTGAGAATAGAGATGGTTCTCCCTCGTCCTATTTCTCTGAGTAGGTTTCCCACCAGTCCTTGACATGGGGGGCGGCTTTGAGGAGTGCGAAAATAATCTTTTCTCTGTCGAAAAAGTCATGAAACGAGAAATATCCTTCTAACAGATTCAACAATCTATCTATGGCACTTGCATCTATTTGGCCCTCAAATATGGGAATGTCAAAGTTTACTTGTACCTTAAAAGGAGTGGCACCTCCAGAGTGGTTGTTGGATGTCGATGTGCCGCTAGTGGGAATCTATTGAAGAATATGGGCAAAGTTGTCCATCATCGCGTTCCTTTGTTTCTCGAGGTCCTCCTCAAGCAACATTTTGATAGGATATCCTGCTCCCTCATATTTCTTTTCTTCCCCCATGGGAAGTCGTCGAGGTTTGCGAGGCTGATCTTGCAAAGGTTCAACCAGATCGAGCCCCAACTCCTTATACCTCGACCTCGTTGGGGACATGAAAAGAAGGATCAAGAACGAGTAGATTGCTCTGATACCATTGATCCAGATTTATGTAGGAACACAATGAAATACATAAATACACATAAACACAGAGATGCAGTGGAAATAAGACTTCATTTCCTTAATAACAAATGACTGAAATATGCTTACAGACAGAATGGAAATAAACTAGCTAGGGCACTGGTAGCTTATCTCTGAGAAGAGATGTGGCGGCTACTGGCCTTTGAACTGTGTTACCATGAGGCTTGAAGGCCTATTCTTATTGAGAAACAATGGAAAACCCTAAACATCCAAAGACCTAACCCTAGGAGATGAAACGCTAAGACTATGGGCCCCGTTGGGTAAGTTGGTACATCAACTTCCAGGGGACATAACTTTGGCATATGATCTTCGTTTGACGCATTCCATACCTTGTTAGAAATATCTGTCTGAGGACTAAAACTTTTGGGTGAGAAAGATCCATATTTCTCGTCGTTTTCCCAAAAAAGCATCGTTTAAGGCCTCAAAACGGCTCTAGAAGTTCAGGACCCGAAAAACTGCTAAAAATAGTAAACTGTGTAGAAACTGAAAACCTGAAAGAAGCAATGGTGGGGGTCCAAGTGGAATAGGTGGGTGGCCACCAATATCCACCTGGATCACCCTGTCTTTTCTTGACTGTGTTTTTCGGGACCCACAGAGGTACACGCGGCCTGCACAAGGTCTGCACGCGTGTACCCGTGCCCTGCCCTCATACAGCCCATGTGTGAACGCTAGTCGTAGAAGTAGCAATAGCATGTAGAGTTCAGAGGACTTCAGAGGCAGTCATCCTCTTCCCTGTCAGAATCACACATTCTCAGGGGGTTTTATTGAATTCTGTCTGAGTCTTGTTTGCTAGCAGTCCTATCTCATATTGTTTTTGCTTTATCATTTTTTCCTTACATTGTTTGTTTTTCTATTAGAAAGAGTATCCAAACCTTCAAGGGATCTTGGTTATCAATATCAGTGGTCTCTTCCTGGTTTGGTCTGTCTGTTTTCATTTTTTCTCAGAGTTTACATATACACGCGGCCTGTACAAGGTCAGCCCATGTGTACATGCCCTCTATCTTTGTTTAGCGCGTGTTCACACACGTGATGTTTGAGTAACAGTTGCTTGCTTGTATAGGCTACCTTTTGTTAAGGGTAAGGCAATCATCCTCTCCCTTGATAAGAAGTATTCCTCTCACGGGTTTGAATCTCTATTTGAACAGTCGGTAGCTTAGGATTATTTTTACTCTTAGCTTACTTTTTCTCATAAAAATAAAAGAATTTTAAAGGTTTTTAGACAAATGTGAGAGTCATTGTTTTTGGAATTGCTAGTGTGTGATTTTCGACCTAATTCTTTGTGATCTGTGATTTAGGCCAGAATTGTTTTTCTTGGTTTTTTGCTTGTCGATATTTTCCCTTTCTAGCTTTACTAGCATTTAAATAAATAAATAAATCTCTTTTTATTTTCTCATTTGGTTGAAGAGTGTGTTTTTGCATCATTAGCCAGGGAAAAGTCTTTTATTTCAAAAAATATTGTAGTTCACTTAGATCATAAGTAGCTCGTAGTCGAGTGAAATGCTTTTGAGTTTGTTGTCCAAAATCTTAGAAAAGTT
>SNQJ01S0017278.1:268981-281405 GCA_010110895.2 Picea sitchensis
TGTATGGGCCCATTACAAACCTTTAAACTTCCCTAGTTTTTTTATCCAAGAAAGTAAAAATTCAAACATTATCTTATCTTTGCAGCATGTGGGCATGTATGGGCCCGTTATAATATTAATATGTGTTTGGAAAAGAAAACTAAGGGGGTTCCCAAGAAGGGAAGTTGTCCTCTCCTAAAGGTTTTAAACTTTGTTAAGGGAGATGAAATTGTTTCACAATCCTTTTTCTGATTCTCAAGGTCGCTTGGAGGCGCAAGAGAAGAGCATACTAAGTGATTGTTACTCAACTTATAGTCCCAATGTGAGTTTAATGTGAAAAAATGATTTCCAACTTATATTCTAAGTCAAAACAAGCCATCCATGTGGCAAAAAGCAAAGAAGGGAAATTGATTTAATCCTCCTAAGTGCCTATGTGTTTTTTGACTAACCCCTTTATATGATGAGGGGAGTAAGTGTGGTGCTACTTTAAAACATTCTTGACATCATTTTTAAGAAGGAAAATGGCCTTCCCCACATCCCAACAACTTACAATGTGATTTTTTTCTCAGATGCGCGAGTCCCAGTGGAGACAGAGGTGCACAGAGCGCATGTGCGCGAACAGAAACAAGTTAAAAAGCACACGTGCGCAGAACATAAGCATGACTAAAGAGCATGGGTGCACGATGCGCGTCTGCGTGCTGAAAAACCAGCGCATGTGTGGTACACGACCGAGAATAAAAATCTGAATGGATTCCTCTCAATTCTGCTCTGAATTGGATGATTGGCAGGTCGACTTAGGTCATTTAGTGCACCTGCAAGTTAAGAAAACTAAAAGAAGAGAAAAATAATCCCAAATGAGGTAGGAAATTGATACCTTACCCCAGTGGAGTCGCCAATCTGTTGCGCCTCTTTCGTCACCTTGGTGAGAAAATAAGAGGTGCTTGCAAGCTCAATTGGGTCTGCTGAGCAGGACAACTATAGATAAAAGAGTTAGAGAAAGAAAAACAAAACTAATATTAAGAATTAAACTAATAGATGCAATAAAAATTAAAATCATAAGCATAGGGACATAGAGATAACAAGAACAAAAAGACCCATGTCACCAATGTTTGAGGCTTGATCTATTGATGAAAACAAAGAACCAAGAAGAAAGGGGACTATGAGTCCCTTCTTCCTCCAAGGGAAGGCTCTTGGACCCTCACTAATGGCTCTTCTTACAACAAAGAAAATGGAAAATGGTGATGAAAGAACTCCTTACAAATCCACTCAATGGTGAAATGGATTGTCTAATGTAATGGTTCCAAAGTGCTCTTGTCAAGGATGGAGTCCTTAAAACAATATAGGCAGCATAACATTACTTTGAATTCCTTGAGAAAATGAGGTGCATTCATGGCTTTTTATAGCATTGCATTGGGTTATTGTGTAACTTCTTTGTAGTGTGAAAAGAGGCCATTTAGGGCATTATTAGGTCTTTGACCAGCCCACCAGTCGGATTCAGCTCAGATTTGAGGGTCAAATCGGCTTGGGAGCTGAACCATAAGTGGTTGGGAGGCCGACCACTTTCATAAATGCACCGTTTAGTAGGTGCGCAACTTTTTGCGCTAACAATCGTGCATCGTGCACATATGCGTGCTTTCTACGTTCCTGTTCCGTGCATGTGCGCGCGTGCCCAATGTCTACAAAGAGCTCTTTAATTTTTCACTACTTTTTATAGTTGTTTGACCTTTTTGAATGCTGTGGTATTAATTCAGGCTCATGATTGACTTCATTATTGATTGACGATGTTGAGTTCTTGTAACCATGTGCGGACGAAATTTCAATGATAACAGAGAGTTTCGGTTAACTCACCCATAGCTTTTTGTTTCGTCGGAAACATTCCTTTTTTCATGCTTTTGTCGGTCCACATGGGCTGTTTTGGGTCAGCCAACATGTACACACATGCAATAGTGGATTAGGGCGTGTGGGCCTTTATACAAGAGAATTTTTCAAATAATTGTTCAACAGTGTTTTGGCAAAGAAGGGATATGAGTTGGCCTGATTCCAAGTAAGCATGTGTGGTGCAATTTAGGGTTATAACAGATGCCCCCTAATGTGTGAGGTCAGAAGAGCATCTGATGGCCGAAATACATTACCAATCTTTACTGATGTGCCGAACGATTGAGTCCAAAGATCAGGAATGGGGAGGTGTTGTTTGCAAAATAATAAATGTCTCACTGAGGAAGGCATACCCATGCTCAGGATAAAATAGAACCATGGCTACCAATCAAATACATTGTAGATCCATGTAAAATAACTATAAAGAGTAGCCGCGAACAATACACAGCATAGCTACATCTCGAAATCAGAAAGATATACATATAGAGTATCCATCTTCCAGAAGTTGATTCGGCCTGATGGCTAGAAGTGAGATCTTCAGAGCTTGAGCAACAACTTCAAAATATTCAAAACTCAGGTAGGGGTGTAATATGAGTGTAGGACTGGACTACCCAGAGGTCTTCGACGACTCATCGGTCATGGACTTGATAATCTTGATGAACGGACTGAAGGCTTCAGTGATTTCGAACAAGGACTTGATTGGATGTTTAGGATGGCCGAGTATGAGGACAAGAGACATATTGCAGAGGGGCTGACTCAGTCTTAGTGACCAACTTCCCTTAGATAATAACACGACAAATTATGAGACTCGGGAAGCATGTATGTTAATCATAAGTCTACGAAGCAGGAGGCAACACAAACTCTCCATTTGTTTGGAAGGATAACCAAACGGTGGAGGACACAACTCTATATAGCGAGATAAGCTTCCTAAGGTCATACTACATCCCTTAGATTGATGAAAAAACAGACAGATGTGCTTTATCCAAGGGTGACTCATTATGATGCCAATAAAGAAAATACTTTTCCCTTCCTCTTTTTGGGGTATATTTGATTTTTTTGTTCTTTTCGATAATTGTGGAAAAAGAATGAAAGAATATTACGTTACCAAGGAGGAACAAGTGTTACATTCATACAAGCTCAAGGCACAAGGACAAGACTGATGTTCTAGTAGAATGATACTCAGAAAAAATCCTCCGGGGGCCAAAGGTGTTTAGATGCAGAAGAAAATAGTTACAAGGCTGGCGTATAAGGTATGCAAATGCAGTTAATAAAACACACAATGGTAATGTCCTTCGACGTAAGTTTAACGAGCCCAGAGAAGGTAAGCTCGATGGTTTTTCATATTTAGAGAGTATGAAAAAACATAAAAGGAAACTCCATTGGGGTACCTTTTTTGAAGATAGTCTAGTCGGTTTGGAAAAGGGTAAACTAGCACCGATTAGATGTTGATTCAAAACCATTTTAACGAGTGTGACAAGGAAAAGATCACTCGGCCATTTTTTCATTTTTAAGGAGTCTGAAAAAAACTTAACCATGGACTCCATGAGGAATATTCTTCTGGACCAATTTAATGAGTGTGAAAGAATAAGGTCACTCAATGATCTTTTCAATTTTAGGGAGTCTGAAAAGAGCTTAACTATGGACTCCATGGGGGTTTCTTTTTTGTAAGTTTAGTCCGTCAGGCCCGAAAAAGGGATAAAATTATACCTAAGAATACTCTTCTAAAGAACGAGAGTTCCATAGAGTATACCTTTGTTCATACAGTTGGACGTCCAGGCCGAAAAAGGGGTAAACTACCGTCGGACAGATGTAACTTCAAATTTTCTTTTAACAAGCTGAAAGGCCACACGATTGCTCGACAATATTTTACTGTTTAGAGGGTCTGAAAAGGGCTTAAAAGAAGACCTGTTATTTTTTGGGAGTCTTGAGGGTGAGATCAAGAGCGAGGAAGAATCATGCAAATGAGGCTTAAACTCAAATTCAGGAAAGACTATAAGGACTCCCGAGCCTACAGTGTTGTAGAAACGACATGGACACCATAATGGAACCAAGACCTACCTAGGGCATCCATGTTCTGGTAATCTCTAGTGCCAAGTTGTGACACTTCTAAAGCAGATATGATGGTTCAGTGTCACAACCTGATGGGATTGATCCTATGGTAGAGGAAAAAGACAACGAGGCACAAAATTCGGGGTAATAACCTAGCCTATATGCTCAAGTTGATTCTTGAATTTTTTTTATGGACCATCAAATTTTTTTCGAAACTCAAAAAAGTGTCTCAATACCCAATCAAATCCCTCCCATATAACTCCTGAATCACTCTAAATGGATTTTGGTATAAAGAAACTAATAAGGGAGGCCAAAAAAGTGAGAAAAAGAGGCCAAAAAGTCTATAAATAGAAGTTGGCAGCTCATTATCACTATTGCTGATTTGGAAATTGACTCTGGAGCCAAAAGACCCCCTTTGCTAAAAATGATGATTCCAGGAGCTATAGTGGACGAAACGAACTTCCGCTTGGACCCAGTAAGTACAAAATCCCCTATATAGCTATTCAATTCTTTAATTTTTCTTTTGATTTTGTTTTTTGGGTGGGCGTCGACCTTTAAAAGGTCGGCCCTAGGTCCACACGGGCTATCTTTGGACAGGTCACATGTACACTTGGGCAGAGTAAAGCCTGCCCATGTGTACACATGAATGTCACTTAGACAACGCGCATGGAACCCCCTTTTATAGAAAAAAGAATCCAACGACCCTTACTAAACCTCCTGAACTTTGTTGTGTTGGGAGGATGTATGTTCACTGGAGGGAAAGGGAGCATGAAGCAATCAGTGAGTTGGTTGCGGGAGATCCGAATGTCATGGCCACATTGATGCAATGTGGTTTGCTTAAGTTCTTCCCATGTCCATTTATGCGAGCACAACCGAGGCTACTAAATGAATTGATTGACTATTGGCACCCTGATGTAGAGGCCTTTATGCTAGAGGGGAAATCACTGGTGCCCACCACCGAGGATATCTATTTTTTTACTGGCCTCTCAAGGAGGGGGGAACCAGTCAATTTCAGGACGTTTCTAGCGGGGCCACTTAATATAGCGGACTTGATAGCCCTACACTGTGAGGCTGGGACTAACCGTTTGAGCTCCCAGGTGCCCATCAGTAAGATCACTAACCTATTGTTGTAGGCGATATTATTGCTGATTGGGCGGATTACCGGTTCCGCAACCTTGCATCAGACATCTCGTGCACAGATGAATTGTGCTATCCAGTGCTTGAATGCACGGATTTTTTATTGGAGTACCACACTACTTGAGTGTATGAAGAGGCAATTGACAGATTGCTGACAACAGACACAGAGGAACTTCGGGTTCAGGATGTTTTTGTGTTCATTCTTCTTTAAGAGAGTTCTGAGTTTTAGTCCTCGGGAAGTGGTATGAGGACATCAGGCCTCTTTTCCTACTATATGTATATGGACAATATTACTACCACGACAGGGTGGTGGAAGGAACAATGAGTCCTTTGATGATGACTTTTTTTCATGGCTGTCATGGCAGATCCCTGTGATCGAGGATTACCCATATGCAGGGATAGAATTTTCTAGAGATCCTGAGATACCCATGCCTCCTGGTGAGGAGCGGGGGGAGATGGGTAAGTCTCCACCTTTGTAGTTTTTTTTTGTTGTATATGTAATTTTTATGTTGTTTTTTTTATATATATCATTTTTTTATATGCCAGAGTATTTGACGGATATACTTTTGTTGTATGCATATGTGGGACCAGTGTGACTTGCTGATTTTGCATGGAACATGTGTCGTCCTCGGCCATAATCCACAACTACCACCGTCGGGGGACCAACAGTAGTAGGAAACCTCCCAACTAGGGAGGCTGAGAGGGTACTTAGACATGTTGAGCGGAACTTCATTGCACTCACTCGTATAGTCCCGATGGCAGAGATAGAGGACCTGCTGCCATCCATGCAACCTCATGTAGTGGGGGCACCTCGGATGTGGGTTCGATTGTTTAAACGTTTATCCCATGCTATGGACCAGTATAATAGGGCCCATAGGCCCTGAACCTATTTAGACATTTTATGTGCCACGAGCACTACTTGTATATATTTTTTGAGGGCATAAGCCCTATGACACGTTATTGGTCCTATTTTTGAGGCGCTTGCATCCATCTATGTACTCTGGTTACTTTATGATGTTATATATGTTTTTTTGATATTTTGTGTCTTATGGATCACGTGTGAAAAAATGTATTTACATGTTTATGTCAATGTTCTTTCATATGTGTGCAAGATGCCAATCTAAAATTTGATTAGCTAGAGTATCTGTAATTTGGTTTAATCTCCAAGGAACATGAAAATATGTAATATAATCAAAGTTTCGTTCTAAGAGACATACCCTAAGGAATCCTCGATGTAAGGTTGGATCATGAACCTGGTATACTCTGTTTAGCTGAGACACAACCAGTTGAGCGTCAAGATAGACCCGGAGATGAGAGATACCCAATGACAAGGCATCACGAAGCAACTCAATAATTGCACTATACTCAATGACATTATTTGTGGTGTCACCTAAGCATATACCTCCGGAAGATAACAACTGGCCTTGAGGTGTAAAGATTACCTAAGCTACGGAGGCAAGCCTCCGAGTGTGCTGACTAGCACCGTCTGGATACCCAATGAACACCTCAAAATCCCTTGACGTCTGCCATATTGACAAAAGATAACATCAATGACACGTCCATAACACTTAAAAGTAAGTAAAAAGTAATAGTACAAAGACTATACATATGTTACAAAAAGTTACCCACAGTGACCTACCTATGAGTAATACTTCTTGAGGTAGAGCCCATTTCTAGGCTCCGCCAAAGCATTTCCTTCAAAATCAACCAGATGATAAGCGCCCTTTTTTAATACCTCTTTTATGATGAAAGGTACGAACCACATGGGTTTGAATTTTCCTGCCCCCAAGGGGTCCTTATCATGGTCATAGACCAGGACTAGGTAACCTTCAGAGAAAATCTGAGGATGAATGAACCTATCATACTAACACTTGACTTTATGTTTGTGAGCCTTGTTTGCTAGGGCTACATCACGACGCTTCTCATTGAGCTTCTCAAGGTGTACTAACCATTCTTCAAGTGGAGAAGTGTCTGGCAATAATTGTACTGCCAATTTTAGAGATGGGATCTGACATTCAATGGGCAAGACTACCTCCAGCCCGTAAACGAGTTGAAAAGGTGAGAAACCAGTTGCAGTTTTAACAGATGTTCGGTAAGTCCATAATGCCGCGTATAACATCAAATGCCAATTTGACTTGGTTGAGTTGATAGTTCCCTGTAAAATAGTCTTAAGAGTTTTATTTAAAGCTTCTACTTGCCCATTGTCTTGGGCGTAGTAGGGTGATGAATGCTCTTGCTGTAACCCAAGCTTTGATGTTAATTCAGCCATAATTTGGTTCTGAAAGTGACTGCCTTGGTCAGTAACAATATCTCTCGGAACACCGAACCTTGCTATAATCTGGTTGAATAAAAAGAGAGTTGCAGTCTCTCCATCATATTTAAACGTTGGCATAGCTTTGACCCACTTAGTGAAGTAGTCGACATATACGATGATATAGCAGTGCCCCCTTGCTGAGGGGGGGTTGCAAGTAGTGTAATCAATCCCCCATTTGGTGAAGGGACCAACTATGATGACAAGAAACATGGGAGCAGGATGTGCCCTCATATTCCGAGAGAAGATTTGGCATGGATGGCACTTCTTGACTGATTCCATACAATCCTTGATAAGTGTTGGCCATAAGTAACATTCTCGTAGAATCTTTTGGGTTGTTGCCAACCCAGACAGATGACCGCCACAAGCTCCATTATGGAAATCGTTGAGCACGATGACTGCCTCCTCATGTGTGAGACATCGATGTAAGATGCAGTCTACACCTCTTCGATACAATGTATCATCGAGTATGAGATAATTCTTAGCCTGATGGCGTATACGTCGATGCTCATCACGAGAAGTAGAAGTGGGGCACTTCAAAGTCTAGAGATAGATAAGTATATCTCCATACCAGGGATCTGAGGATGTGATAAAAAACATATCTCCCCAGATAGACGATTCTTTAGGCTCAACATCATCTGACTCAACCGGAAGTTCCGAAATAAGCTCTACGAAGACCAATGACTTTTTGGACTTTGCTGAAACGAAGTCTAAGTCAAATTCCTGGAGGATGAATATCCATCTACTGATTTTTCTTCCTATAACCCGTCGTGTCAACATGTACTAGAATGGATTCACGATAGCAATGACGGTGGTCTTGCGAAACAGAACATAATGATGGAACCGTTGAACAGCATGAACTGCTGCCAACACAAGTTTTTAGATATGAGAATAATTGAGTTCCGGTCCTACGAGGCCTCGGCTCAACTAATAGATCACATATTCTGAGAACAAATCATCTTCCTGAACTAAAACCATGCCAATGGTTGACTCTGCGGTAGCTAGATATAATAAGAAATATTTGTTATAGTTAGGTGGTCGTAGTAGAGGGGTAGTTGTGAGGGTGTGTTTTAATGCGTCGAAAGAGCACAGAGCGACATCATCCTAGTAAAAAGGAATGCCTTTCTTCAGTAAGCGCATTAATCCCTTGGTGATTTCGGCATAGTTGGTGATGAAGCATCGTAAAAATTTCGCCTTGCCTTGTAGACTCTGAAGTTGAAGAATTGTGTGTGGGGGGGGCAATTGGATTATTGCCTCCACCTTGATAGGATTGACCATGATCCCTATTGTTGATACAATGAAACCTAACAAACGTCCCGACGTTACGTAGAAGCTGCACTTGTTTGGATTCAAGCGAATCCGAAAGTAGCGACAATGTTCAAAGATAAGTCTAAGGTGTGTGGGATGATCTGTTCTCTTGTGAGTTCATTATGCTAAATCATCTAGATAGGCCTCGACTACATGCTTGAGATCGTGAAAGGAAAAATACATGGACTACTAGAATGTGGCTCCATCATTTTTAAGACCAAAAGGCATCTTACGATATGCGAATGTACCCCACGAGCAAATGAATGCCTTTTTGCGTTGGTCTTCGGGTTTGGTTTGCATTTGATTGTATCCCAAAAAACCGTCCATGAAAGAAAAGGCTTCACAACCAACACATTCATCAATGATCTGGTCAATGAATGGTGTTGGAAAATTATCTTTGGGACATGCCTTGTTCAAATCACGAAAATCGATATATACATGAATCGTGCCTTGTTTTTTATTGACCGACACAGGATTTGACACCCATTGAGTCAAATGGATAGGATAGATAAAACCTGCCTTTAGCAATTTCTCAACCTCAATATTGATGGTTGCTGCTTGCTTGGGATTAACTGGACAAAGCTTCTATATAACAGGCTTAGCATTAGGATAAGTTGTGATTTCATGTTCAACTATTTTTGGATCAATACCTGGCATTTCCTCATAGGACCAGGCAAAAACGTCGCGAAATTCTTTGAAAAGATCTGTGTAGAGTTGAATCTGTTCGGGGGAGAAATATTCTCTGACGAAGACGTTCTCCATGATGCCAAGGTTTCAGGAGATGTTGATTGGTATAGTTTCAACGATAGTTTCCATATTTCCCTCAGCATAAATTTCATGTGTAGCTAAGAGATTGATAGGACATGACTGATCTCCCGTCATGGTCATGGTGAATTCTCTTGCTTCTATTTGGCTTAACTCTGGGAGGAAATATGATATGTGATGAAGATCTCCCCAAGGTTTGTCTGGACTAGTCATTGCTTCGATTACTGCTTCATCAGAAGGCAAGACTAAGTCTAACGAATCAATGTTAGCGAGAGAACCCTGAGCCCAAATAGGCTCTAGAAGTTGATCTAGCTCTTGTGTAGGAGTCGGATCAGTGTTAGCTAAATCTTGTTGGACTAAAGAGTACGCTAATTCAGCGACAAACAAGGTCATGGACATGCCTGGGTGCCCTGTCTCATCCATCATGGACGATGGGGAAGGAAGAATCCATGGATCCTCGAAGTAAGTCATGCGGAACGATGAAACTTGAAAAATATCAACCTTATGGTGATTAGATATAAATTTGATATTTCCTTGAGGAGGTGGGTAATCGAAGGTACCCATCAAGGATGGGCACAAACCAACTCCTACATTGATGATACCTGGTTGAGGATTATCAATCATCGGGACTGGGGATGCCCCCAAAGCTGGGTCAGGTCTGGAGAAAGACAATTGATCGATGGTCACTATCCAGCCCTCGTGTGGAAACATCAAGAACCAAAAAACTGTAGCAACCACAGTTTTCATAGCATAAGTCCAACTCCATTCTAACAAGAGGTTATAGTAGAGGGGAGCATCGACTACCTCTACTTCGACACACATGGTTTTCCCTCCAAACTGCATGGGGAAAGAAGGAACTATTCCATGTGGTTGGAACGAATGAACATCGAAAGTAGTTAGGAGAGTAGGTGATGGAGACAAAATGAGCTGGCTAATGGCCTTCCAACATGCCAATGACATAACGCATGTCGAGGTGCCCTCGTCAACCACCGTGCGGAAGATATTCCGTGTAAAAGTTTTCGTGGGGTAAGCCACTACTATCTGAAATGCTACATGGTAAGGCAGACGAGGTTTTAAGTCGGTTGTATCTAACATGATGGTACTCGGATTACAAGTCTCAGTAGAGCCCAAAGAGGTTAACAAGGCTTTCCTTTGAGCAGGGCAGCTTTGGAGGACATCAAAAGCAAACATCGCACAAGGGGTTTGTGATAAATCTTCCACCACAAAGTAGTTTTGGGTGGCCCTTGCGTTGGGGTTATGAGAAGCTTTTTTAAATGCACCTTTTGGAGTGCGTATCATTGTTTCTCCCAACATCTTCTCAATATGTAGAGGAAGAGATGGGAGATCAACTTCTTTACCCTTCTCATAAGCGCTTGGTTTACTATAATCGTGTGCTCTAGTCGATCTGAAAGCATCACCCCTAACCATATATATGTTGGTGGATGAGGGATTGTTCAGAGGTGGGCATATTTCTTGGCTTCCCCCTTCCGTGGTTGCAGAGGCTTGAGTTAGATTTTGCCCATGTTTAAAGGGATTAGTCAACACTGCTTACTGTTGCTATGTGAGAAACTTTTGGGCCTCTGCAAGTTGAGGACATAGAAGGGTCGGGTGGTCTTCCATACACAAGTTGCATGGATACCTCGCCTTCCATTTTTCATCGTTTTCCCCGCTAGCATTATCGTTGGGTTTTTAATCCCCCTTACCCTTCTTTCATTGTTTTTTCTTCCCTTTAGGCTGCTGGGTGGCCTTTGGATTAGTCGACTGCACTGTGTGTACTTCCGATGTTTGGGTAGGGGGAGCAGCCAAAGTAGTAGTTTGGCTGGCCGTTGTGTGTTGTATGGATAACTGTTGCAACTGCTTTGTCAATTTCTCAGCGGGCTTGGCTTGTGCTGAACCGACAATACCATCAGCATGCGGTCCATCTCTCTGTCTAGTTTTATCCAGTATTGAACATGGCACATTTGGAAATATGTTGTATAATAAACCGGACTGAGAATAGATGAGCTCAAACTGTTGAGCCCTCATGATGGCGTCTTCTTCAGAGAAAACTCCAGATGTTGCGACGTCTTTGGACAACTGCGGGACCAAATACTTAAGGAACCACTCAAGCAGGAATGCTGGTGGGACTGGTACTTTGATTAAACTCTTTCGCTGTCTCCATTCTCGGATGTGATCAGAGATATGCTTCACTTTTGTCTATTCAAAATTGGAGAGCAACTTTGTGCCAGCGTCGTATCTCACAGGTAACTGGAAATGGTTCAGGAAAACCATTGCCAGTTCGCCAAAAGAAGAGTATCTTGAGTGATCGAGCTCAATGTACCATTTTGCAACACTCCTGATGAGAATACGTTGAAACAATCTCAACTGTACGGAGTCATCTTTTAATGAGTTAGATGAGGACCAAAGATGGAAGGTAGTCACATGATCTCCTGGATCTTCGTTAGGCTTGGCTTTGAAATTTGGAATGTCTCAAGGCAACTTCGTTGGCATAGGAGGCCAATGCGGATCGTGACAAATAGGGTCATTCAACAACCTTGTCAAATCTGGCAAGTGTAACGTCGCCAGGAATGGTAGTTTGGGTTGTTGCTGATAACCTGGGAAAAAAGGACCTGGATTTTGACTGGCACTAGGTTGCCAAGAAAAGTTTGGCTGTTGGCCCAGATTCTGGTAGAAACCATGGCCCTGGCCAGCATAAGGATTTTGCATATGTGGAGACATCATCAACTGATTTCCCAAATAGGACATAGATTGTTGGGCATGCATTGTATTCAAAGGACTTTGGGAAGGATTACCCCATGCTGGTCCCGTGGGGATAGGCAAGGTAGTTTGTCCGGGGTTCCATTGATTGTGGAAAGAATTACCCCAGATCGACATTCTGGAGGAGGGAACATATCCTTGCCCTGAATTCCAAGGTCCTGCTAGGTTTTCCCCCTGTGCAGGAATAGTACCCTTCATAGGAGTAGATTGTCCAAAAATGGGGTTTCCCCCAGTCGAGAAAGT